>JAJLUN010000081.1:0-65275 GCA_030564365.1 Blastobotrys arbuscula | reverse complement strand
ATTTTTTTTTTTTTGATAAATTACCATTGTTTGTCATTTGTAATCATTAACACCATACCCATACAAAATTTGTATCATCGCCCTATAAAAGGGTTTCTCTAGCATACTAAAGCATTTTGAAGGCAAAGAAAAATCTAGTAAGTATTATTCCAATTTATACGAACCCTCTAACTGAATAGAAAAATGCAGAATTCAGGAACCGACCCCACAAGTTGGACGAATGAGCCGTCAGAAAATGATACCAATAGCAATGATCATATACAGTTCGACGAGTCCACAAATTCCAGATACCAAACTGCAAATACCAATAATAGCGACAACGGTACTAATGATAATGACGATAATGATAATAATAATAGTAATAATAATAATAAACGGCAGAAGCGGCTGAGATTTGGTACGATTAGAAGGAAAAAATCAAATAATAAACAGAAAAGGAATGCTAGTTTGAAATTACGACAAGTTAGTCAATATGTTCCTGGGTTGAGTGCGTTAGTCGCTGCACCTCATGAAAAAGAAGACGGTCCTCCAGTCGAACGGACGTTATATATCAATCAAGAATTACCCGACCATGAAAAAGACCCAGAGACAGGGATGCCAAAAACTCAGTTTTGCCGGAATAAAGTGCGAACTACCAAATATACACCATTAACATTTATACCATACAATTTATGGTATCAATTTCATAACATTGCGAATATTTATTTTTTGTTTATTGTAATTTTATCTGCATTTCCAATCTTTGGGGTTGAAAGTCCTGGGTTGGCAGCTGTGCCTATTATTGTTATTGTTATTATTACGGCAATCAAAGACGCGATTGAAGATTACAGAAGAATGGTTTTGGATAGTGATGTTAATAATACAGTTACAAGAGTGTTGTCGAATTTCGAAAATAATAATGTTGTAGAGGATAATGTATCTAATTGGAGGAAATTTAAGAAATGGAATACCAAAATCTGGGGTGGGGTGGCAAGCAGCATTGTTCAACTATTTGAAAGAGTTTTTTTGAAAAAACCAAAACAAGAATCAGACAAATTAGACAATGAGCAAAACATTTTGGAGAGAACCATGAGTTATCAGACTTCAATGTTAAGTTATTATAGTGAGAACATTCCGTTTCCGGAAAAACAAGAAAATTATAAACGTGATGGTAGTATAATTGATAAAACCTTACAGGCAAAAGGAAGCGCCAAATTTCAAAAAAATTTCTGGAAACATGTTGCATTTGGGTCTATTGTCAAGGTTAAAGTTGATGAGGAATTTCCTGCTGATTTGGTGGTATTATCGACCAGTGACGAGGATGGCGCTTGTTATGTCGAAACTAGAAATTTAGATGGTGAAACTAATTTAAAGGTTCGACAAAGTTTACGGGCTAGTGCGAATATTAAACGTGCGCAAGATTTGGAACAATGTGTCTTTCAAATCGAAAGTGAGGGCCCGCATAAAGGGTTGTATAACTATAACGGGGTAATTCGATGGAAACAACGTATTAATATGGATGACCCTACATCTTCTTATGAGGATCGATCTGAACCTATTAACATTAACAACCTGTTATTGCGAGGATGTACATTGAGAAATACTGACTGGGTCATTGGTGTTGCAGTTTATACCGGTAACGATTCCAAAGTGATGATGAATACAGGCGAGACGCCAGCAAAGAGATCAAGAATCATGCGAGATTTGAATTTCAACGTTATTTGTAATTTTTTGTTTGTAGTGATTTTGGCGTTTGTTGCCGGAGTGATTAACGGGGTTTATTTCAATAGAGAAGATACCAGTGCGAATTTCTTTGAATTTGGACAAATCGGTGGCTCAGCCCCAGTCAGTGGGTTGGTGACGTTTTGGGCAGCAGTTATCTTGTTGCAAAATTTGATTCCAATTTCATTGTACATTTCTATTGAAATCATCAAAACATTGCATGCGTTTTTCATTTGGAATGATGCGTTCATGTATTGGGAACCAGTGGATTATCGATGTACACCCAAATCTTGGTCTATTTCAGATGATTTGGGTCAAGTGGAATATATCTTTAGTGATAAAACTGGTACTTTAACACAAAATGTGATGGAGTTTAGAAAGGCTACAATTAACGGCAAAGTTTATGGTAAAGCTTTCACAGAGGCAATGATTGGGATGTTGAAACGGAAAGGCCATGATGGTGAGAAAATTGGTAGAGAAGCTTTGGCAGATATTGGAACTGACAGAGAATTGATGATTGAGAAATTAAACCAAGTTTATCAAAATCCAGAATTAGATGGGCAAGCTGTGAAATTTGTTTCCAGTGAATTGGTATCGGATATGAGCGATGAAGCCGCAAGTGGCGCGGCTCAACAGCGAGAAACTCGAAAATTCATGTTATATTTGGCATTATGCCACAGTGTTTTACCAGAACGAAATGATCAAAATAAATTGTTGTATAAAGCACAAAGTCCGGATGAAGAATCTTTAGTCAATACTGCAAGAGATTGTGGGTTTGTATTGAAAGATCGTACTAGGCGAGGCGTTGAATTAGATGTATGGGGGGAATTGAGAGAATATGAAGTTTTGACTACATTAGAATTTAATTCTACAAGAAAAAGAATGAGTGTTATTGTTCGAATGCCTGAAACTGGTAAGATCAGATTAATTTGTAAAGGGGCAGACTCTATTGTTTATAGTCGATTGGCAGAAGGTCAAGAAGAGTTGAAAAAAGTCACGGCTGATAATTTGGAAGTGTTTGCCAATGAAGGGTTGAGAACTTTATGTATTGCTGAAAAAGATTTGACTGAGGAAGAATATTTAATCTTTGCCAAGAGACATGATGAAGCTTCTAGTGCGTTGCAAAACCGTGAAGAATTGATGGAACAAGTTGCCAGTGAAATCGAACAAGAATTGTGTTTGATTGGTGGTACTGCCATTGAAGATCGATTACAAGAAGGTGTTCCTGATTCTATTGCATTATTAGGCAAAGCTGGTATCAAAATTTGGGTTTTAACTGGTGATAAAGTTGAAACTGCAATCAATATTGGTTATTCTTGTAATTTGTTGGATAATCAAATGGAATTGTTGGTGCTGCAATTAGAACAAGGTACTAAAGAAGAAGCAGAAGCATTGTTGGATAAATATCTGCAGGAATATTTCAATTTGACTGGTAGTGAAGAAGAAATGAAATTAGCCAAAAATGACCATTCCCCTCCTACTTCTAATTTTGCAATTGTTGTTGATGGCGATGCTTTGTCAATGATTTTGCACGAAGATTTGAAGCAAAAATTCGTTTTATTGAGTAAACAATGCAAGAGTGTATTATGTTGTCGAGTGAGTCCATCTCAAAAGGCACAGGTTGTTGCTACTGTTAAATCTACGTTGGATGTTATGACTTTAAGTATTGGTGATGGTGCTAACGATGTTTCAATGATTACTGAAGCGGATGTTGGCTGTGGTATTGCAGGGATGGAAGGTCGACAAGCAGTCATGTCTAGTGATTATGCATTTGGTCAATTCAAATTTTTATCAAGGTTGTTGTTGGTTCATGGCCGATGGGCTTATAGACGGGTTGCTGAACTAACTGCCAATCTGTTTTACAAAAATGTTGTTTTTACATTGACATTGTTTTGGTATGATGTACACAATTCTTTCGATGGCTCTTATCTATTTGATTACACATATATCACTTTATTCAATCTTGCATTTACTTCATTACCGGTTATTTTCATGGGGTTTTTGGATCAAGATGTGAATGATAAAGTATCTATGGTGACTCCAGAATTGTATCGACGAGGCATTTTGCGAAAAGAGTGGACAAATTTAAAGTTTTGGATTTTTATGGCTGATGGGGTGTATCAATCTGCCGTGTGTTATTTCTTGAGTTATTGTGTGTTTTTCAACGGTGGGTTTGCCACGACTGATGGACTACAAGTGAATTATCGAGAAGCATATGGTGTTTTTACTGCCACTTCTGCAATTATTGCTTGTAATTTGTATGTTATGATTAACGAGTACATGTGGGATTGGTTATTTTTGCTGATTGTATTTATTTCATGTGCATTAGTTTTCTTTTGGACAGGTATTTATACCCAATTTACTGCTGCTACTGGGTTTTATATGGCAGCTCCACAAATCTATGGTACATTACCATTCTGGGCAAATACTCTTTTGGCAATTATTATCTGCTTGTTACCAAGGTTTGCCTTTAAAGCTTATCAAAAGATGTACATGCCATATGATGTGGATGTCATACGAGAACAAATTCGAGAGGGCAAATACGACTATTTGAAAGATCTTAGTCCAGAAGAGCTGGGTGACAAAGCTGTTCAAAATATGGATGTTGTGAATACTGCTAATAGTAATAGCAGCAGTAATTATGATGGTGAGTTCGTAGAAGCTCCACCACGAAATTCGTGGAGAGAAGAGGTATCAAGAGCTAGTAGAGAAGGGATGCGAATGAGTATGGAGATTAACGAGTTGACTACCGCGAGAACTTTGATGAGTCAAGCAAGTAATAGAAAAAAGAGCGGGCTTAATGATATTGAGCAGCAGAGGTAGTTTATCTTTTTCTCAACTTTTTGTTTTAATTTATTTTTTGATTCTTTTTTGTTATTTTTTTATTTTGTTTATATTTTTGATGACCTTTTGTAATAAGTTAAAACCATTCATTTTTTGAGATACTTTTGTTTCTTTTTTGTAGTTTATTGTGTAAGAAGCAAAATTCTCCTTTCAGCTGTATTAATTGATATTATGTTATGGTAATATCAATGAAGCTCAAGAGTAAGCCGAAATAATGTTAGCATAGTATGAATTCCCTTACGTGAACAGTAACTTTATTAGACTAAATCTAAAATTATAGTATAATAAAGTTACTACAGTATGTGGGAGCTTAAATGCCTCCGTCGGAAAGCACTTATTCTGGAGAAGGTGGGTTTTTGGAAAGGTACGAGAATACTTCTGGAACAGTAATACTGCACCTTGTAATCTCGTATCAACGGAACGTACTTTTTTGGTAGTCAAGCTGCAGTGTACCATAGGCAGTGAAATTTTGGTAAAAACTGCCATAGTTGATTGTAAGATCGTGGACAATATGCGGCAATTTCAAGGAGTTTGAATGTGTCAATATCGTCTTAGGTCGGATAGGTTGTGGCTCTGACAGTAGCCGCTGTGGCCAAAGTCGACCAATAGCCGAACTCATCGGACTTTGTCGCTGATTATTTGGTATTCCCAAGTCTTAAAAAAAAAAAAAAAGAAAAAAAAAATTGGTTCTAGTTGTCTTTTGCAATGATTTGAAATGGTCCCATAATAAGTGGGACGTTGAAATATTTGAACCACTGGATCAATAAATTATCCAATGGGGTCGGATATTTGTGTCAAAGGAATACGAATTCGCCTATTCGGTAGTGATAACAGAGGCGTTTGTTATCGAGTAAATTTTTGCTTCAGTTTAGAGCTTTTTGCGTGTTATCTTGGACATGGTAATCTTGCTCGACTCAAAGTTTATGCAACAATATCTTCTCGCCCTTGATGCGTTTGATAACAAAGCTGAATGATTCAAGTTGACCATATTCAGCAGATTCGGCTGGAGCGAATCGGATGACAACTTGGTGATTTGGATTGGACTTTGGAATGACCCTGTTGATGAATTTCTGTCATAATCTTGAGAATGTTTCTGTGGCTTAGTTGTTACAGTGATGGCTGCTTGAGATAGTAGGTGTTAATGGTTACAAGAAATTTGTACTCTTTTGGAGCCCCAAGCGCTTATTACGATAAACAGTAAACGGTAAATAGTTAATGGCCACTTGAGGTTTAAAAGTACCTGAAAAAATAGATGATTATTTGGCGCTCAAGTGGTTTGAAAAGTTTTCATTTCTTCTACCGTCGTAGGTTTATTCGGAAGTTTGGGTTAAGGCTGGCCGTATACATAGGCATATTTGTAAATCCGAGATGTAGCTAGCTTGTTTTGAGCTGCTCGTGACTCATAAGATGTGAAATTAATGTATGAAAAAGTGGGAAGGAGTGAATTTTTACAAACGAGAAATATATCGTCAAGACTGTCTTCAACTCATGTTATGTTAAGGTAGTACCACCAATTAAGCTCCTGAAAGAGTCAAAAAAATAATGTTATTACGATAGTATAGCATGATTCGCTTATTGAGAAGATAACGTTATAATTAAGACTAAAGACTAAAGCTAGAAGTATAATAGAATAAAGTTAGTATGCCGAAGCTCGGAGGATTGGATAAACCGGTCCGGCACATATTTCATTTAGCCGCGTGTATTGCGGCGTTGACAGCTTGTCGAGTTCTTCAAAAAAAAAAAAATTAAAAAAAAATTAATGAGGTGCCTTGCATGCTATATGCTTATCTACCTTTAGTGCCCACACTTATCAAAGTTGTAACCAAAAAATAGTAAAACTTGCGCGAAGTAAATACAATCTTTTCAACTTCTATGCATTAACAACTTGTAAGAATGGCTTGAGAATTGTTTTGCGATTTTGTTTTTCTTTCTTTTTATTATTATTTTTTAATAAATGCGCCAACCTTGATTTGTGCTTGCGCCATGCATTTGATACAGCCGCTTGGTAATCGGTAAGTTGAGTCAACCGATTTTAAGCATATGCAGAAGTATTAATAAAAAATAAAAAAAAGCGTGGGCTAAATTTTTTTTTCTCCCAACGAGGATCGTAAAACGCTTGTTAACTTTTATTTATAAATAACGCTATAACCCTGGAGAATAGCACAACTAAAACAAAATAATATATTGCTTCAACTTTGGTATATATATCTATAGATATATATATATATCATTTAAACACTAGACATAAAGGGAAAACCGAAAAGAAAAAATGATAATTGATTTTTCACAGATAGAGAAACGATACACCTGCAATTCACTTTACGAAAACTGTTCGGGTTCTAGATGGCAGGGTTGGGGTCGATGGGTGCTTTTGGGCATCATTTTGGTGGTATTTTGTGGTATATTCTTTTGCACTTGTAAACAATCACGAAAAAGAGTTCAAAGAGGCCAACAACCTATCACAGGTACTGGTTGGATGGTTCCACCAAGTTATTTCCAATCACAGCAGCAGTATGGTCAACCGGGTGCTGGAGCTCCTGGAGCTCCTGGAGCTGCTGGAGCTGCCCCTCCTTATCATCCACAAACTGCCACAACTGATGCTGGATATTACGACGCGAATGGTAACTTTGTTGAAACCGCTAATACTTATCAGCCTCCTGTGAACCCTAGTGGGTATGATAATAATAATAATAATAATGATTACGTTCCTCCAAGTGGTCCACCTCCAAATTCTGGAACACCACAGGGTTATTATCAACAAGCTTCACAGAATGCTGAAAGAGGAGGCGTAGGCAATGATATTGAAATGAACGACTATGCTCCTCCTGCTTACCCACCTCCATCCTTCCAAAAGAAATAAAGTAGCTTAGACTTAAATTTTTTTTTTTTGTGTTCTATATATTTTTGTTTTGACCTTTTAATAATACTAATAATTTATTTATACAAACTTAATAGTTTTTTTTTTTTTTTAGAAAATCGTGTTTTCAGCCCCATCCTTATTTATACTCTCATATTCTACCACATCCATGCTTACATCGTTTCCATCATCATCACTTGATGAATGATTATCGTAGTCGGTATCATTTCCAACGTCATCACCGCCTTTACTGTAAAATAAATGGCCCTCAGGCCCTAACAGATCTGCGATTTGTTCTTCTACCAAAACTCCCATTGCCAATAACGCAGTTTCATCCAAAGTATTAAGACCATCCTCTCGACCTTTAGATATGAAGTACCTCCCTACATAATAATGTATCGCTTCCAATAGTCCAGAATCCGGCAAATGCCTCAATTCATGGTCATTAGATCTAGTAGTAATCGACGGCTCATACTCATCGTTTTCATTTGGAACGGGTCTATTACCTTTTTTCCTCTGTTCGAGTGAATGATTGTACATATTATCCAACAGTTCATCGGGCCCAACTGCATTTTCATTCGATTCACCTTCCTCGATTCTACCAGGCCATCCCCCACTCTCTTTCCACCTAAACTTTTGCGCCACTGCTTCGTAAACGTTAGTGTACACATTATCATTCAGATAATCATCCTTATCTTTATATTTGGATTCGTCTTCTCCATCTAAATCCATCAAATCGTCGCTGTCATTTTCGTCAGTGTCGTTTGAAATGTCTGATTCCATGTCGTGAGAAACAATAAAGTTCACCTCAGTACTAGGTGCTGCTACATCTTCCCCAGCCATTTCTGGTCCATTTTCTGATTCATTTTCTGGATTTCTTTGCTCTGGTTCATGGACTAACTGAGTCTGTGATTGTGTTTCAACATTCCGTGACGCCAAAGATGATGAAGAAGATAAGGATGGCGATGAAGGGTGCCTCTGTGTAGAATAGATGGGTGATTGTGATTCAATTGGCTGCGTATCTTGCGTATCGCCTTGCGAAGATGACTGCTGTGTGGATTGCCGTTCAAAATTCATTCATTTGTTGTCAAGATCTTTTTCGCGTGTTTTTTTGGTGATAAAAAAAAAAAAAAAAAATTATTGGGTTAAAAAAACAACTGAATCTCTCCGTTTTTCAACTATAGATTTCCAGCCGCACGATCTGTTAAATAAGAGCAAATTTTTTTTTATAAGCAATTCATTTACATATCAAAAACATCATATACATAACAATAAAAATAAAATACATAATTACTCAGCTTATTCAGCTTGTTTCATTTGATTCTTTTACCGCAGGATCAGTGGTAGCCTCGGAAGTAGTTTCTGGTACAACTTGTTCAGCTTCTTTACCAACTTCTTCTTTAGCCGCATGTTCCTCACTAACAGCTTCTTTTTCACCTTCCTTATTATCTTCTTTAGTGTCTTTTACACCTTTAACCTTAACATTTTCAATTTTGAATAATCGATGTAAAAGTTCTTCAGTGTATTCTTTAGGTAACATAATATTAACACTTGACCGACCTCTCCAAATTGGATAAACAAACTCTTCATTTTTATAAGGAACCTTTAAAAATGCACAGCCATCACCTAAAGCTTCCATCTTTGCAGTAAATTCTTCGTTTATCTTTCTCAAATCTTCAAACCTATTGAATGAGGTTTGACATAATAATTTCAACATGTCCAAACCACTTTCAACAACTCGATTCCCAGAAATGGAAGGATATAATAATTCCAGTCCTTCAGATTGAACTCGCCATTTACATGGACCTTCATTTTTTTGCTGGGTAAACATTTTAATCCCGGCATGAACAAATTTCAACCTTGATTCATTGGCAATCAAGATTTCTTTTAATTGCGGAGCAACATAGTAAATAGTTCGAACTGGTTCACCGGTTTCATTTCGAACCATCAAAGCATCTCGTTTAAAAGTGTCGTCGATACCATAAAACTTCCAGATAGAGTTCAGTACTTCATGTTTTGAATTTAAAAATTTGAAAGGTTCTTCATTAGCATCTCGAGGTAATTTATCCTTTTTGATAACATCTTTTTTAGCTTCTTCTTGTTCTTCATCATCTTTTTCTTCATCATTGTTATTAGTATCATAGCCATCTGGACTGTTGACTAATGCACCATCAACTGCTTCGGCAACTTCATCTGGTTGCAGCACGGTAGATGAATCGTAAGATTTGAACCGTTTCAAAGCTGGCTGTTCTTGTTTTGGACTAGATTGCTCTCGTTTTTTGATCAAAACTTCTTCATTAACTTTTTCAAACACAGCAATGAAAAACCCACCAGTATCTTGTTGATGTGGGTAAACTCGAACAGAACGATCCAATTTGAAACTGACTGCTTCTTCCTCAGATGGTGGGAAACAACTATTATAAACGGATTCATCTTCTCCTTTTTCAACCCATTTTTTGGATTTTGATTGAACTTTCCAGTTGGAAATACCTGGACATCGAACCAATCCTGGTAATTTTTCAGAAACATCAACTAACGAAATAGTATCAGGATATTTTCTCAATGCTTCAGCGATAACGGCTTCATTTTCAATTGGGTTTAATGAACAAGTGGAGTAGACTAATCTACCACCAGGTTTTAATAATTGAATACCCCGTTGTAAAATATTGCATTGAACATAATGCAAACCCAACCCGTTACCAACGGTCCAATCTTTCCAGATTTCGGTATTTTTCCGCATGGTAGCATCACCACTACATGGGACATCACATAAGACTCTATCAAATTTCAAATATTCTGGTCTACCGTACATGTTGGTTTGGATTCGTGGATACAACGCAGCATCGTGGTTGGTTACAATCAAATTAGGAGTATTCAATCGTTTGATTTGATGAATCAACATGAATGATCGTTTATAATCGGAATCATTGGCAACAATAAACCCAGTTGGGTTTGGCTTTTGATGCAAAGATTCAATTAACTGAGAAGTTTTGGACCCTGGAGCAGCACACATATCAAAAACAGTGTGATGAGGTTCAACTTCCAAAAACAATGGAGGGATCATTGAAACCGCTTCTTGTCTAGTCATATTGCCAACCCCAGTTTCGACAACCAAAAACCGTTGAAACCTAGCAAATTCATGATTTTTTCGAATAACTTGTTTATTAACTTTAACTGTCCATGCCAATTGATCTGGATAGAACCCAATCGGTTCTGGAGCAGGGATTTTTTCACCGTCCCATTCGATATTTTGTAAATCTGGAATATAGTTATTTTGCATACTTTCTCGAACATCAAGAGCGTGCTTTTTCCCTCCAGTGATTCGAAATGTCAACGGTAAAGTAGTCTGGCATGCTTTTTTGAATTCATCCCATTCATTCTCTGGAACCAATTGTTGAGCCTTGTAGTAGTTTTCCCATTCGGCATTTTCTTTTTCAATCAAAGCCCAACTTTTTGGTGCTCCAGTTCGTTGACGACCTCCTCCCTTTTTGAAATTTTTCTTTTTCCCCATAATTTTTTTTCTTTCTTTCTTCTATTTTATGTCTCTTATAAAAGAAGATAAAAATTATTAATTTTTTTTTCGTTGGAAATTTTTTAAGGTTTAGAGTCGTCTAGACTGCAGTATCAGAATTTTTTTTTTTTTTTTTTTGCTTTATCTCCCAGCATATTGCCTTTGTCACATGACCAGTCACGTGCGGATTGTCTTTGCAAGCATTAAATATTTTTTTATTTTTTGATTAATTTTTGTTTTGTCATGCGGGTTTGAAAAGTATTTGATTTGTTCTCAAAAAATATCCCTTTAAGCTTTAATTTTTTTCTTCTTGTGAAAGTAAGATGCTGTCGTGATTTCTAGGCGCATCCTTTTTATTTTTATTTTTTTTTGTTTCAACTAAAAACTTTATCCACACCACTTTTATTTTTTGTTTGTCACTTTTTTACAGATCAATAATATTTTAGTATCAGAAATTTTTGAGGATTAGATTCTAATCCTAATCCTCCTTCTTTTAACCCAGTGTATTATACAGACAAAGATGATAAATACGATATTACAGGCACAGCCCAGCACGTTATTTGCGTATAACATCGCACTGCTTTGTTTAGTAGCAGTATCACGCATCATCCAACAAGTGTTCTTCGGTCCTTTGAAAAAGGAAGAAATGGCAAGTTTAACGTCGAGAGTTGTATATACGGTGGTGGAGGTGGTTGTAGCGTTAATCGTAGCTCATGAAGCATTAAATCTACATTGGATAGGGATATTGGCGATGTTTATGAGCTTGAAATGGTTCCATTGGTTGAGTGCTTTGAGAGTGGAACAAGTGCAACAGCAGAAAAACACAAAGTTATTTATATTTTTTGGATTATTGCATTTTAACGATATTCAATGGTTGAGGTATCTAATCAATCAAGCGACACAGGAGAAATGCTCAATAATGACGATTATTATCACATTTGAAATGGCCATTCTGTATAACAATTTGATTGCCACGACAGCTATATATTTGATGCCGACTTTTCGTTACTTGGGGGTTATCAAGTTAGTGAACGATCTGGTTAAGTTGACAATGTATGTTGCATTCAGCGCAGTATTGTTGGTCAACTTTTGTATCCCGTTGCATATTTTTAGAGAATCATATCTATCACTGAGAATATCAATTACTAAGATCCGAGATTTGATTCGAAACAAGCATTTGAGTTCGGTGATTAAGTTGCATGATTGTGAAGAAACAAATAATGGAGATGATGATTGTATTATATGTCGGGAGTCTATGACTTGCGAGGAAAAGCTGTCCCAGTTGAAATGTAAGCATACTTTGCATTATGATTGTTTACTTGAATGGTTGAAACAGTCTCCTTCTTGTCCATTATGTAGGACATCTATTTAACCCGGAAAACAACACAAAAAAAAAACAAACAAATAACAAACAAATCAGAACGAAAAAGGGGTATATTTTACCAGTTTTTTTTATTTATTATTCTAATTTCTTATTTATTTCAAAATTGCATTTAATTATATTAATTAATTTATTTATTTATTTTATTTTTTTAATTTGTAAAATCTTTACCATTGTTGCAGTAATTATTAAAAAAAAAAAAAAAAAAAAAGAAAAAAAAATTGAGGGCACTACAGTTCAATATCATACTTCATTAGTTTTGAATTGTTCTTAATTTATATTTGTGTAACTAAAAAATTATAATGCAACTTTTTTTAATATATAAGCTATCGAATGCAATCAAGTACACTACTTGCTCTTTGAATCTTCTTCAACAATAGTTTCAGTTGGTGGTTTGTTGTTCCCCACACTAGGATGTCGTTTTTGCAAAAATTTATCAACACCCTGTTGCAGCAGCTGCGGCTCACAATAAATCATCACCACCACATCGCCCAATGCCATCATCATACATAATACAAAATCCGCATAATTGTCACAGACCCCGACTTTATAATAGGCAATCGCCGCACTTGATAACCAAACAATCCACACCATCCGATCGGGAATAGACTCAACAAACCATGACCAGTTGGTGATTGGTTTAGTGCCTACTCGTAGATAATATTTGGAAATGTAGTGAATGCACCATACAATTCTCAACATCATATTAATCATGTTGGCATATACTAACCCTTCTGCTCCTAGGTCCAAAAATCGCATCAAAATAACAGCAGCAATACCATAACCTAATGAAAATCCAACCATAACTTTGGATTGCCATTTGATATCTTGAAGACTAGCTACACTTTGTACAAATGCTTCCAAAGCTCCATTTAATGCCAAGAATGGAATGTAACATGTATATAATGATAATACTGCGGGCGCTTGGGTATCGGCCCATGTTTTTCCAACTAATTGTGTTAATAAAAAGGGGGCGCATATTGGTCCAAATGATATTGCCAAAAATGATAAATAACAATATAGTCTTAATACAGTCGATAGAATAAATACTGAAGATTCTGTATCTTGTAAAGTGATTGGGTTACTCAATAGCTTTGAAAAAGTATTCCTTAGTGTCTCTTCAACTGGTAAAAACAACAATCTTGCTAATAATGACCCATAGTTCAAAACTACTGCATAAACGCCTTGATCTTGAACTGATAATAACGCACCAACTAACAACTTATCACCTTCACTTAGCAAATGCTTTAAAATAGTTTGTGCCCACATTGACAGGGCCAAAATTTTGGTCTCTGCATCAAACCATACTTGCATACTAGCATTTGACTCTCCATTTTCATCCTTCCAAGTCTTTTGTGGTATCAATTTGTACGGTTTATGCCTGGCTTGTGAAATACCATATATTAAATACAACCCAGTCAAACAAGTTGAATATGCCAATTGTCCAATGGCAAATGCAATAACACCACCTTCCTGCCCCAAACTACTCTTTTTAGCAGCGAACACTAATAAAAATGTTAATAAACACCTCAATGCTGTTGAACTTGATTCAAATGCGGCTCTTTTTTTAAAATCTAATTGTAATTGAGCCAAAACAAAACATGGTTCACTTATTAGTTCAATAATACTAGCAACTCCAAAAATCCCCACTGCTACCAAACTTTCCTCACTATAATATCCATAAAATATACTCAGCAAAATACTGATAGGTATGCCAATCATTAATGGCACATACCCAATATTAATGACTTGCTGGATTGTCCCTGAAATGGTCCCCTCAACTACACCACCTTCAAATCGATAAGTATCACTTGATTTATTATTAAGTGATTGCCGCTGAGCAGATAACCTCACTGCTTCTCTTGAAAAAAATAACGCTGTATTAACTAACAACTCTAATTGTGCATTGATACCAAACAAGGTAGGATCAACGAATTTCAGCAGCAATTGATTTACTACAAAAGTCATAATCTTGATTACCATTTGTCCTGCGATTAACAAAGTAACACCACTCGCTAATGTGTCACCAGTAACTGTACTTTTCCGCTTCATTGTTGCATCAACAAACATGCCTTTGCTATCAAAATATCCTTCATCTGAGGTTCTTGAATCTGTATCATCTTCACTTGAATATCGTCTAGGTTGAATTGGAGGAATCAACACTTGTGATGAGCGCTTACGTGAATGTCGTCTATATGAAATCTGGGGCCCAAACGTCGATGATCCTGATTCACTGCCAGCAGGAGAATTAGGTGCTGGGCTAGACACCGATGATTGGCTACTACTTGACCGTCGTTGCGGTGGTAGTTCTGATGTAGGTATGCTTATTGATATATCTTCCATATTGTTGTTTTGTTTTTTTTGTTTTTAGAATTATAAGACAAAAATATAAAAAGATTAAAAAAAAAAAAATTTAGGAGAGAGAGATAGAAAAAATAATAACAAAATTAAGGGATAATTAAGCGTAACCAGTTTTTCCCGGTACTTTTTATTATAAAATTTCAGCGTAGATAATAAATACAAATTTTATAATTAGGGGTAAAAATATAAAATAAAAATGGATATTTTTTTCTTGATGCGGGCTTAGTAATTTTGTGCTGAGCACCACACACTCAGAGCCGGCGAGAGGCCTATCGATATTATTACACACAGTTAGTCACATTCTGCCACAGCGCTTAATTAAGCTGGGCAGCGGCAGCGCTAGCTACAGCTCTGTGTGTCGGGAAAATTAAACATTTTGCTGTTTGGGAAATGAAGTTTAATATTATCACCAAAAAAATACATTACTTGCTTCTAATATACGACTACAATAAATGACCAAATTAAACATTTATCGCAATCCATTCTTACTTTAATAAGATCGTATCGTTTAAAAAAAGCAACCACCATCCACTAATGAAATGACGAGAATTGTAGAAAAACTCTATTTTTTATATTGTTAATTCTTAGTCTAATAAATACAGGTAAAATCATCTAATGGTAGACTTAGATCATATTGATCAACAGCTCGAACATCTAATGCTTTTTTTAATGCATCCCGTGCATCATCTTTTTCTATAAAATCTTCTTCTTCGCTATCATTATTATTATCATTGTGAAGCTCTGCTGGCGATGATGATGGACTAGCACTGCTAGCGACACCAGCCCCGTGTGTACCGGAATTTGACTTTGACTTTTGATGTGGTTGTGGAGACAATTCAGGGAATAAAGATTCCAACGACATTCTTCGTGCGTTATCATTCAAGTAATCCACATTCTGGTCATAAATGGTTTTAAGTTGTGAATACTGTGAAAACTGGCTATATTGCGGGTATGCAGGAGCTGTTTGAGTGCGAACCATTGTTTCAGAGCCATTGTTAATAGTGTCCACCGGTTTGACCGTTTTGAATTTCCGATTTTCTTCATGTTTATCTTCATCATCCTCATCATCTAGTTGTTCAACTACTGCACGTCCATCTCCATTGATATTCAAACTAATCCGTCTTTTCAATGAATGTGACCTTTGTAAAGGAGTAGCTCTGATAGGAGCCGATAATGGCCCATTCGATGCCGCAATTGATGATAATCGACGCATTGATTGAGATCGCTGCAGTGTCAAACTAGCGTTATTACGTCGTTCACAAATAGCTTTTCTTGCCCATTCGTTAGAAACAGAACTTTTTCTTGGAGTTGGCGCAGGGGTCATTGCTGGCCCACCACCACCACCACCCGGACTCGCGTCTGTCGCATTATTATACGTAGGGGTCCGATTGGTGTTTGGATGAGGTATTTGATTTAAGGGCATTGAATGTGATTTTTCTTGATAATGAGGAGTAATTTGAGGCAAAGGTTGCAAGCTGGATGCCGATGAATGTATTGTTGGAGGAATTAATGGTAGATTGTGGTGATTGGTGGTTGGTGGACCGATTGGAGCAATACTATCTTCTATACCATATCCAGCTATCGTGGTAGTAGTATTAGTTGAAATAGGAGGAACATTTTCATCATCATGGTACATTGTGTATAAAGGTGAGGAATTGGAAACTATTGTACCAAAACTTTTTGGTGTGTGGGGTAACCTGGGTGAACTATTGAAACTAAATGTGTGGTCAACAATTAATGATGGATCAACATGAGATCGGTGATTTGTCAACAAGGATTTGTTATAGTTGCTATTATTAGTAGTAGTAGTAGAAGAACTATCGGTCAATTGTTCAAAATCAATATATAACTGGCCGTTATTATGAGGATTATTATTGGTTGTGGTAGTTTTGGATATTTCGGGAGGTGATGAACTGATAGGTGACGGACGGCTTGACGCTTTTTTCTTTGGAGTTTGGTAAGTATTTGAATCAAATTGAAAAGAGTAATGAGACATTTGTTCAGGCATTGAGCTTCTGACACTGACGAAAGGTGTCGTGGTCATCAATTGTTGATCGATTGGTGGTTTTTTTGGCGGTCTACCTCGTTTTTTACGGGGAGCTACTGGTGATGTAGCTGGTGATGTATAAATTGAGGTTGGTGATGAAGAACAGTAATTGCCATTAGAATTCGTAGAAGAATATGGAGCAAATGCAAAACTATTTATAAATGTTAGAATTCGTTCTTTAATCAAACTGTTTGAGTAATTGGGGGGAAGAAGAAAAAAAAAAAGGGGGCCAGATTTTGAGCCCAATCGATCATTGTCTTTTAAATCTTGAGACAGTAAAATAATAAATAAAAGATCTTTTTTTTTTTTTCTTTTCAAGATATGATTAATACTTACTTTGACATTTGGAAGATAATTGTCGAAATAAAAAGTCCGTTAACGTTGACCGAGCGAAAAATAAAAAATAAAAAATAAAATATGTATGTTTATACTTTTAGAATGGATGCTGTTTGCTAAGAAAAGAGAAAGTCCTGCTGTCTAATGTTCGTTAATATTTGATATGCGAGTGCGTAATTTTTTCGAATGTTCTATGAGATGGGGGAAAAAAAAAAAATTTGATAATCCAAGAAAGGAAACGTATTAATTTTTATTTTTCTTCGACAAGAGGATATCCTGAATATTATATATATTTTGAAGACCTAATACCGAAATATATAAAACATAAACAGAATATAAACTAATACTATAAGCTAATGACCCATGGTGAGGGGTCCCGCTTTGGACATAAACTTTTTTTTTATGGGGAGAGGTTGGCTTGCAACCTTTTTGAGTTGTTTTATCATTGATTACTTTAGCTTCATACCGATATAAAAGGTTATACCAGTTCTTTTTTTTCTTCCTCTCGATAGTTTCATAGATTGGTAAAATCGTAATTAGAGGACGTTTATCAACAAAAGTAACTAGGGATCAAAAAGTTACTATAGTGGGAAGGGTGCACATAGTTCGAACCTGCAGCGGGCCAGAAACTTCACTGATGTGCAAATACTTTTTTTCTTTTCTTATTATTATTATTATTTTAAAAACCATAACCATGGATCACTTTCAAACTCAGTTAAATGTTTATAACTCGTTTTTTCTCTTTTCTGGGTTTTTGGGGTTATAAGCCAGAACCAATGGAAAATGAATAAAGCGTAGGTACCACATGTAAGTATGGTGTGTAGCCACACATCTTTTTAATCATTTCGAAAAAGGAATTATCCTACTACTATAGGTTTGGAATGCCGATTGAAAGGGTTTTTAGCAGATACATGTCTTATTAATTGAAAGTGTGGGATTATTCTCAAAAGAAAATTATTGCATTAAACTATTAATAATAAGATATATAACGTTTTTTACAGTCTATTTTTTTATTTGAATTTTGAAGAAAATATATAATTTTTTTTTTTTTTTTTAATTGTTTTTTTTGTTTTTTTGAAAAAAAAGCCGCTAAAAGAAGTTCATTTTACTGTGACTTGCATTAGTTAAATCTTAATCCATCTTATCATATCGTTCTCAAATTTAGAATCTATCAAGGAGAGGAAGGGTTATGCATGTACTTTTAATAGATTGCTCACCGTATTCAAAAATTAAATCGTTACGTTGAAATCGTGTCTATCGATTATCTGATTAAATGTTTTATAGTTAGTACAGGAAGAAAACAGCAACAATTGTATGTTTGATTGAATCGCTGATAAGTAAAGACCCACCCGGTAACGAATCGAGTTTTGTACCCGCACCCAAGTTTAGAAGTGAACATTATACCACCGATGCTAGGAGGTGCTGATTATAACTTCAATCAGACGGAAAGTTTGAAGCTATAGCTACGGCTCACCGGTTGATCAATCAATTGAGTAGAAATCATCCTTTTTGTATACACATGTTAAAATACATAATTTTTTTTTGTTTTTATTTTTTTTTTCCTGTGCCCGTATATTTTGTAAAATTTCAATATCTGTCCAAGCTGGTGGGTTTGTGCCAGCACAAGTACTGACTAAAAATTGTCTCTTTTCCAGAACAGATCTGAAATTTCAAAACCCAGAATTCTGTCACTTTTTTTTCAACCTCCACAATTATGGAAATAATTTTCTACTTGATTAATTTGATTTTTTCACTTGAAAAGTTCAAGCTGAAAACTAAAAATACAAGTACTAGAGTGTACCTGATTAACAAAAAACAAGAATAATTATAAACTCCTCTTTCTGTCAATGTGTTCTCCGCTTTCTTTTTTTCATTTGTTTTCTCTTAGCTTTTGTTCTCGACGAAATTGACCGGGAAACTCACACCATCCCTTTGATCATTCGATGCAAACGAAAGAACAATTAATAAAGTGCAATATACGTAATACGTCTAGCTTAATATCTGCAACACGGTCGACCTGCAGGACCAGGGCATTCATGATTTTTCAACTGCTTCTGCTGCTGCTGCTGCTGCTGCTGCTGCTTGTATGGTGTGCTCATACTTGCACGATCGACGAATTTGTCAACTTTTAAAGTAATTACTGACTTTATATTAAAAAACTCCTTATAATGAAAATTTTGACAAGAAATGGAAGAAAAAAAGTAAGCTTTCAACCATGTATAAAAATGATCCCTGGCTTTACCGACAGGTTAGACATATAATGTCTAAGATCTTCTTTTTCGTCTTGAATCTCCTTTATATAATATATTACCCTACTGTTGCCATTTACGATATTGGAGGATGCCTTCATAATTTTTTCTATCTGTATTATCTTTATAATCTATCAAAAATGAAGTGGCTTAGTTATATATTATTATTTCCAAAATATTATCTTTCATGCGTATTTATTTAATGAGATACGCATGATAGTTGTTTATTATTATTATTTTTTTTTTTTTTGATATACCTGCAGGCTTACGTGGGTGGGTTGTGTCTATGTGCTTGGAACTTACGCGAGACAAGCTTAAACAAACGAGTTAAGCTGCTAACAAACATATGAGCTATGCATATGTGTGTACATATGAGCTATGCGCATGTGTACACATGCAACCAAAGCCGTTATAATATCTGCTATTCTAAACTATCAGCTTTAAACTTGATTGTCGTGATGCGTGTAAACGTCGAAGACGAAAACCAAGCCGCAAATATTGTGTGCGCTGTAGACCAACCGGCGATTCAAGATTATAGCCGAATCGCCTTCAAGATTATAGCCGAGAATTTTCGGCAATAAAACAAGAATTCGTGGGTAAAAAAATAAAAACCATTTGTATTATTATCGATCGAATAGTATCGTTAACTATATAAGCTAAACATTCTAGTCATAAGGCTAATCGTGAAGTCGATCGAAAAGTTACTATAAACGTTCGGCAGCAAGCATGGAAAAGCATAAATCTTATGATACGTGCTGCATAATTAGGTGTGACAGGTCATACATTTCCATTTTGGGTATTTAAAATGCGTAATTTTAGAACACAGTATACATACACATCGCGGGGGGAAAAAAATAAAAATTCAAAGACGGTGGTGCTTTGTTGTGCCTAAATTAGAATCATTGATCGTTGTAAAATGAAATCTCATCTAAAAGAGTTTTAGATGGATCTAAGAACTGGCCTATGTTTGAGATTTACGCTCATAATTGAGATCTGTAGACCGTGATTTTGTATAAACTAAGCACGTTCTGTCTACTAGTTTTGTCAGCAAATGCCAGGCTGTTTTTTTTTTTTTTTTTTTCTACGCCAAAAAATTCGCTGCACCCAGTTAACCAAAATATATTACAGATAATTTTTTGATCACGATTTTATAGCGTGATCTATCAATGGAAAAGAAAAAGAAAAAAAAAGTTATCAATAACGCGCTAAAAGAAAAGAATGATGACTGGCGCATCAGCTTTATTTTACAATTACTGTATAGAAGCTTTGCTATTGAGCCCATTTTCTTTTGTTAAACCAGTTTCGTACTAACAACCTTATGTTCCATAGCAAAGTTATGCACACGATCGAAAACTTTTTCTAAATTAAATTCTTGGTCAAGTGTTGAAGTACGTGAATTTGATAGGGAATTCGTTTGCTAAAAAGGGTATAAAAGCTTGGTTATGAGTTTATTCAATAAGTTATCAGCGAATTTAACCGAGTTAAGATGATAGACCAAGTCTTATAAAACTTGAATCAAGTCAATTACAAGCTGTATGCACTGTTCATCACATGGCGTAAGGAGAAAATGTGATGTATGCAAATTCATCCCAGACCAATTATATATTTCTCAGTATCATAGGTCATGCATAATGGAAAAGCTACTATAAATATATAAATATAGAAATTTTCATTCTTTTTTTACAATAGAATAATATGCGGATACGAGTTAATGTTTGAAGGGGGTCCCTGAATAATAATTCGACGAAAAAGCCGGGGCTGAAGCAGCGGGATTACATCTACGTAACGTTTGAGTTATTCATATTTAATCATATTTAATTTTGGACCTTAATTAAAAGGAGATATTACAACGTATAAACGTGATAATACGTTGAGATGAAATATATAAGCTTACCCATTTGACCATGAGCAGGTATCTATACCAATGTTGGCTACCCCATTCCTCAACTTAAATGGAAAAATTCTTAAGCTGCCAAGTTGCATTGATATATTATAATGACTGCATCATGTTATATAATAGAGCTTATAGCTTTATGTATTATTCATCGAACTATACATATAAGGGCCTTCTGTATCATCAGTATAATGTTAGTCTAAAGTTTTTATTTATTTATTTTTTTATTATTTATTTTTTTCAGCTAATTGAATTAGATTGTATATGTATAATTCTTTGGATCCAGTAAATGTACTAATCATCGAATTATATATATATACGGGTCTTCAGGTACTGTTAAGGTTTTTTTTATTTTTTTATTTTTTTATTAGCCAACGGGGGAGTAATTAGTATTGAGGTGTATAAGCATATGTATAAGGCTTCCAATTCTAATAAATTAATAAGCTTAGCCCTGCAGATATTTATTGAAGATTGTGAATAAGTTACTGTATTATTTGTTCGATTTGAACAACTGCATAACCGTATAGATCACACATTTACTAATTGGGGAGCAAATGATTCATTTTCAAATCTTATAAGCTCGTACTAAAGCTGATCGAATACCATTTAGATATAACAGAGTTGATAAGTAGGTTGAAGACGTCAATGAGCTCTAAGTGTCTAATATTTAATACCAGTAAATTGGTAATTCCCTTCAAGAAAAGAAAGGTAAGTGTTTATATGCGCTACCAATTTCTAACTAGATTATTGTAATCCGTTATTGCTATTTTTTTACCTCTCACAGTGGTGTACGTAAACTAAATATAATGGATATTCCGTCAACCTGTAATTTTACTATAGACCCGGGTTCGACTCCTTTGAATTGATCATATATCCTATATACCAGTCAATCACTTGATAAAAATTAATTAATAGGTTTTCCCGTTAATTATATTTTTTTTTAATAAAAAAATAAAATAAACAAACCGACTCTTCTATTATAATGAATTGAGAAAGACCAACAGCTGTTGTACTTGCTTGAAAAAAATATTACTTGCATGATAACTATCAATCATATGCTGAGAAATAAATCGGTAAAGCCGTTATTTAGCTTATACGGACGGCAGTAATTCCCCGGCAGTGCATACGATCTACTTTAGGGTATACTAACCAATTATTGACTTGATCGGTCTGTAATTCTCACCATTGATTGTAGTAAATCAAATCGTACACAAGTGGCTGGCGGTGACTGATTGGTCAATTTTTGAGTACTACTACCTTTTTTTGTTTTTTTTTTTCTTTTTTACTGTGATAGACAGTTTTTGGGTAAATTGACACATATAAAATAAAAAATTGATGATTTTCATTGATGTGCCCACAGCCAATTGAGGGAAGTTTGATCGCCTTAATTAAACTATAATATGCTTATTTCTTATATGTTACATCTTGCAAGGCCCGAACATCATAAATAATACAGGTGCTGAACCAGTCAAAAAAAAAAAAAAAAATTTAATTAAATAGGATAAAAGATGGGACATGATTTACAATTGCTTAGGGGTCGGCAAGTGCGACGGACCGATACATCTAATTCTGAAACCTTTCCAAGCAGAGTTATTTTGTTACGATATCTATTGAAATAACGTAAGATCCTAAGTTGGCCGGATTCAATTCAAAAGAATATCAGATGGTGATGTTAAAATTGCGTGAGCGCCACTGCGGTTGCCATGGACCCTTTTTTTATTTTATTTTTTCATCTGCTTGTAATAAGCTCTAGTATGCACCAAGCTTAGATATCGGCTGCTTGCACTAGCTTATCTGCATTATAGTGTTAACAATTGCTTCTCTTATTTTTTATATATGTTTGGTTTCCACACTCTTGGATCTATTCTTGGGACTGATGCAAGTTTAAATTCAGACTTAAGACCTCTGGTAACCCTATTGCGACCCAATTATAAGGGTTGTCATTTCTACGCTGGAAAGAGGCCTAAACAAATATGATTTCTGTTTACATTTGGCGGTTATACAGTATTACAATTTACTAGCACCCTCTATCATTAATTCTTAAAACCTGATTGGTTTGCCTAGTAGGGCCTTTATGTCTTATTAGCTTGAATTTTATAATAAAAAAGATTTCATTAAGATATTCTTAAGCTAAATACGAAGGTATATAAAATCAGCTTATATATTAAAAAAAAAAAAAAAAAAAAAAAACTTTAATTCACCATCATCACGAAGCCGGAATTCAATATCTAGTGTCATTGCACAAAGTGTGGCGTGACAAAAAAGACATATATCAATTGGACCCTTATATAATGACAAATAGCATTCTACCTTTTCATCACTACGATTTCTATTCCATCTTTCTACTCAATTCCGTTAAATCACTATGAATTTAGATCCAGCGTTCATTTTTCAATTTGCATTGCAAGAATCTGTCCCAACATTTGACACCAATGATGGTAACAACATCTTGGTCAATGTCAGCCATGGCACTGGAACATCCTTAAATTCGGAAAAATACCCGATGGATGTTACTTTCGAGCACGGCCAGGATAAAATTTTCACCAGCAAAGATGGTAGTTATTCCAATTTGGATTGTGTTGTTTATGGCAAAACCAAATCAGGTAACCGAATTATTTTGACTTATGATGGGGTTATGAGAATTGAGGGCGTTGTTGCCGATATTTTCGGCCATAAAGCTACTGATATGGAAATCGACGATGGGTATGTCACTGCTAACATGAAATTTAAATTAGATCTTAAAGCTGAAAAGGAGCTTGGATATGTCAACAAGTTCAATTGGATGGGTAAGGCTAAATTCCATCGACAAGGTGGTACTTTTGGTCAATTATTTATTACTTATAAAGTATATGCAGTTTTATAATTATATATATATATATAGTATCATTTAAGTAGAGTATTTTTGAACAATCTTATCAAATAGTTCTTGTTTCTGTTCCAAATCAACTAATGATGGATGTGATTTATCCAATTGTTCCAAGTTTGATTCATAATCACTATAATCTTTACCTTGAATGATTAGACTTGAGATAATATTGCTCAAAACATCTGCATTCTTAGGATCCAACTCCGAGGCTTCTTTCAAAGGATTTTCTCGCTGTTCAATTAATTGTTCTTTCTCTTGTTTATCCAAATTGTCTGTTCTAGTAGGTTGGCAATATTGACTGACTGCTTTACCGTTTAAAGCCTTGGCGGTTAGTTCAACACCGCTCGTCAACTCTTCATAAATATAAAAGGATGATTGACAGTTGTCCCCACCCTGACGTAAACTAACCCATGATTCACTTAGATTAAATACAATATTATCTTGTGCCCATTTTTTGGCATTATCGACTTGCTGTTGTGCCTTGACCAAATCATTTTCCATCAAATAGATTTGCACTAATACAGAAATACATTCTAAGCTACCTTGGTGCCGTTGTAATAATCCAATTGCATCTTGTACCCGGTTTTCCAGAACCAAAACCATTCCGCCCAAATGCTCAACTTGGTGATTGTCACCGTTAGATTGAATCAATTGTTCCAAATTAGTGACCGCAGTTTCTTTAGCCCCGTTAATATATTCTGCATATAAACACACAGCTTTTAGTTCTGGCTCGGTAGAATTTGATAGTTCGGTGATAACATCTTGTGTCTTGCCCAACGCGATTCGTGCTCGGTTTACCAAAACCTGTGCTTGAAGTTTGTTAGCCAAAGTATATGATGAGATGTCCGTATTCAAAACTTGGTTGTAATCACCAGTGTAGAATGAGCACTGGATATTAAACAGTTCACCTGAGTCTGAGTATGCCTCCATTGTGTTTGATTGTTTGATAATTCGTGATGTGTCGATAAAAGTTGTGAAAAGTTGGGAACAGATGTGTGGGTGGATTTGGGAGCTCGAAATAATCTAATTAATTAATACGTGGCACCCCGCGCGCTTTTATTGACACGCTGTGTATGTGTATACTATAGTTTTTTTTTTTTTTTTTTTCCTCCCCATAGCATAGTTATACGCTTGATTATATTTTAATCAGTTAAAACATATGTTTGTGGTACATATCATCAGAGTTCAAGTCTCTGTTATCATCCTTATCATACTCTTCTTTATAAATTATATTATATATTTTATAAAAAAAGTATAAGAACAATATAAAAAGACTAATTTCATAATCATTACCTTTATTTGCGTGCATAAACTACTGGAACTTAATAAGAAATCAAAAAAAAAAAAAAATGTAAATATAAATATAAATAGAAATCTTAAAGATTAATTGAAATTTTACAAAAAGCCGCAACCTATGTGGCTCTTTGAACATTTATTTTACAATGTTTTAGTATTTGTGTTAAAAAAAATATCTTTCATTGCTGTTGTTGCTATTATAGCAACTGTCTGAATCATTAGTTCTGGTTATCTCACATCCGGTTGCAAACTTGACGTAAAATATCTCAGCAAACGTTTACAGTAGTTTAGAATCTTGTAGTTGTTTTATTTATTCTGATAAGGCAGCACAGCTTCGAGTGGCTTTAGTATAAAAAGGTATTGGGAGTCGATATCAGATTCCCATATATTTAATAACTTTTATTAAAAAAAAAAAAATACTTTAAAATAAATAAAAATGTCCATGTTTGAATTCGAAAAGGTGCAATATAATCATCCACAAACATATATCAGATTAGGCCAACTGAGTTTATCTGTTATAATCTTATCTCTAAGCTTGACATCCTCTACTAAAGCCACTAACAGCGATAATGTGGTTTATAGCGTCAGCACATCGTCGACGTACTTATCATTGCTATCAGTGTTTATAACTCCATTTTTATTATCCAACGATTTTAAAATACTAATCTCCCAGTATGATTCTGGAAGTCTACAAAAACTAGTAGTTGAAGGGGTTATTAGTCTATTATGGTTATCGAACTGGATAAGTCTAACCTCCAACAATATGGGGCCTGCTGGGATTTTGGCGTTCGCAATGTGGGGGTTGACGATGATCACCACATACCAAGCTGGGAAGAAATTTGCCATTCGTTATTATTCCAAAGAAGCTATGAATGATCCTGTGGGGACAGGCGTTGACGCAGCCGACAGTGCCGTTGATAAAACTGCAAAAAAAGCCAATAAAGCCACTAAAGCTACCGACAAAACTTTGAACAAAACTTCTAATAGTGTTAATAATACTGTAGAGAAAACTGTAAACGATGTTGACAACACCTTGGGTAGTTTGGGTGGTTTATAATCTATACAAAAAATCTCTAGTCTTATTTTCTATTCTATTTAATATTAAATTTTTTTTTTTCCTTTTCGGCTAATTGACCTCAATTTTTTTTTTTTAGTATGCCTGTTTTTTATTATATCACTGTACGGAATTTACATATTTGAAATAACATGTCGATGCAGTAAGAGAGTACAGTGTGAATATTGGGCAAGGTTTCTCTCCTGTGCATGACGCCATCCCACCGTATTATACATGGGCTTAAATAAAATGGGAACGTGTAATATTAATAAATCGATACGACCGACAATCTATGCCAAATCGAGAGTAATCCTGCACTTAAATTTTGTTATAAATTTAAATACAGTATCTGATCTTATGGTCATACATGTGCGTGTGCATTTAAGAGGTTCTAACAGGATCATGTAATTTATTAATAATGATAAGGTTGTATTGGCACACATAACCTCAAACGATGTAGTAATCATACATATATAATCTTAATTACAATGTATGACCTAATACAAATGTTTGGTAATAAAACTGCTAAGAACCCAAAATCGTACTTTTGATATACAACTTTTACTAACATTTTGAAAGAATCATTTCAACTATCCAATTCAACCTTAAAAATTAGAAAATAAAGTTAGTTTATTTTAACACTACAGGGGGGAGACCATGAGCCATTTTGAACGAGTCCGACTTAGTCATCCACTAACGCTATTAAGAATCACCCAAGGGGTTTTGTCATTCTTTGCCATCATATTTGTATGGCTAGCTACATATGGAACCAAAGGTGTTCGATCAAGTTTCCATATTAAAGTGGATACAATTGCAGTGATATTATCTGTAATTACAATTGTAACCGCACCATTACTTTGTATCAAAGATTTCAGTCGAAGAATTCAACAAACTTCAGATAATTTAAGATTTTCGGTTTTGGCATTTGAGTTTTTGTTGATGTTAATATGGTTATTTATCTGGATTGGATTGACCCAGAACAACAATTCGGCATATTGTTATGGATTTGTTTATCAAAAGAACTGTAAAGAAGGTAAAGTAGCAAGTGCATTAGCAGGGCTAATCTGGGGAACATTTGTAATTACGACTTTTATCTCTATTAGAAGGTGCTATGAAGCTAGCAGAAACGCACGATTGCGAGTGGGGTTGTTAGGTCAAACTGAGCATGATGTACCATATGCAACTATTAACTAATATCTTAAATATATATATATCAGATATATATATATTAATGTGAATAAATAACAATAAATAAAGTCTAAACACTAAAATAGTTTTATTTTGGGCGTATCAAAGAGTTTTGCAACCTCCTGGTATGATAGCCGTTCATCTACAGTAATATCCAATTTTACCAGATGATCTAATCTCTTGGTGCTATATCTACATTCCCCGCCTTTCACAAGACACCACTTGAGTTTTATAAATAATTCCTCCAAATACGGTGGCAGGTATTTTACATCTTTTATGAAAATCTCACATTTTAGATATTTCAATTGCAAGCAATATTTTAACCAGCGCGGTTTTAAAAGAAAATTGCCTTCAAAAATCTCCAAATTTGGTACCTGATGTTTGGTGAAAAAAAAATCAAAATCCGCGACAACACCTTTCATGATTGTATTAGTTTGCAGCCGATTCATAAAAATATTTGCCATACTATCATCAAATTGATACCAAGTATTGGTCCTTCTTGTCATCATTGTCAACAATTCTTCCGGTAGTGATAACGTATCATTGCGTTTATCCACCTTTTTTATTACAATTTTCACCGAATCCAACAGCAGGCTATCCTCATAGATACGATTCAAAACTTTGATTAGCAATGATCTAGTAGTATTAACAAACGGTATTAATCCTTGACAACTATCTAACCAAGATAGCTCACTATTATCGCTGATAATCGTTAAGTTTTCAACCGCCTGTAGTCTCGTATCCTGTTGCTCGACCGACAAAAATTCCGCAACGTTAATTTGATTCACCATAATTGCATCGCTAAATTTCCCATTGGTTTTGTTGTTAAAGCATGTTGTATAATTAGTTATATTTTTTGATAATGACCTTCTCCCGTCTACTACCATCCTCCGACATTGAACCAGTGCTAATGTACTCGCCAAATCTTTACACACCAGTCTCAATGATTTGACATCTTTGCTGGGTAGAAATTGTTCAATGTCGAGCCATACCTTGGTTTCCAAGGTTTGTAGCATCAGTTGTTGCGAGTATACTGTGATCAAAGTTCGCGTGCCGAGTGAAGATGAGATGGGGAAATTTTTGGGTGGTCTATTTCATTGCTTTTAGTGCGCTTGACCAAAAATATCTTAACGTTCTCCGCACCAAAAAAAAATATATATACTTTTATGGCATATAGGTCAAAAATTGTAGAATAGAGACAAACCAATTCACTACATCAATATATATATATTAAAAATGCTAATAATAAGACCACTCCTGGTAAGACTCTCATAAACGTTAAAATTCATAAGTTTTGCGCCTTTTTCAAAATATCCAGCTTCAACTCCACCTTATCCCCAATCCAAATCGCATGGTTAGTATGGTCCTTCAAATCGTCATCTGTCCGCGGATGCACCAACACACTTAAATTGCCATGATTAAGTTGATACCATGGGACAATCTTCGAATACAGCTGCGGACTTGCGAAATCAGCTTCAAACATCTCAATGGGATGTGGACCAATAGGCCGGTCCCATAGTTTATGAACTCGTAGTGTACCCTCACCAATCTCTTTTTGGAAATCTTGAAGTAATTTGTTTCGAAGTTTAGTGGCTTCGGCTAATGATTGCGGGTCTTTGTAGTGAAAGTACGTGTGTACATCAAAAGAAAAAATATCTTCACTGAACATGTTGGAATTGTTATAAGTGTAGTACAAAAGATTGTGATGATAGTAAATATATAAGTTACGAATAAAGGATATTGTAACAAGTATATAAGTTAAGTCTATCATAAACGAATGGACGTAAAGCAGGTTGGCTTAATAATACAAACTCGTAAAACCGAAGCTCCGATGCGGCGTATGAGCTTTATAAACCGTTGGATTTTAAATTACTATAGTATCTCAAAATACGAGATATATATTTATTTGGTGCCAAATTCCATCACTTCCACGTGAATTAAAGTCACGTTATACCTTCAAGGCTTGTTTATAAACGCAGTTGGTCTGTAATATAATATCACACAGCAACGGAATTCTTAAGTGTACACTCAGCTTTTCAACTGGCCAGTATTTATACACAGATGTTAAAATTCTCTGTGCTGGTAACAGCTCAATAATTATGATGCTAAGATATAAGGATTAAAGCTGTAATAGATTACCAAAATCACTTCAAAAGATTCATATCTATCTTTTTTTTTTTTTTTTTTGAAGTCAGTTGGGGAGCGGGAGAATTTCGGGGCAAACACTAACCTCCTTTTTGAATCATGATCGTTACTTACAATAACTTATATATAAGAATTCGAAGGTACGGTCATGAATATTGTGGGGACTAGTTGATTTGGGATGAGTAACTGGTGGGGTAGTTAACACCATCAGATGGTTTATCATGACCGATAACTTTTTTTTTTTTTTGACTTTTTTGAGGAGGATTTTGATTTTGAAGAAAAGACAATCATATATCTACACCAATCAGCCCATAAATCCAATTAACCAATTAAAAAGAAGGGTATGCATGGGATAAGAATTTAAGGAACATACGAACTTTATTACCCCTCATTCTTCAGTAATCAATGTGTATTCATGTTTTGAGACCAGAGTGATAAAACCAAAACATCCTTACGATATACATACTAGTAGAACTTTAGTGGTTCCGCCTAAATTTTCTTATGTTAAACTATAACCATAATTACCCTAGCCTTTAATTGCATTCTAAATATTTTTAAAGCTAGCATCCGGACATCTAACGGGGCATTATTATATCTTATATATTTACACTAATTTTTAGCCCATTAAAATGAAATAATCACCAAGTTAAAATACCGAGCAGCTGGATATTTTATTGGGAAACGACTTAAATGCATTATAGTAAAGTCGAAACGATCAATTTATTGTGGGGACTAGTTGATTTGGGATGAGTAACTGGTGGGGTAGTGAACACCATGGATGGTGTTTTTTTTTAAAAATCATATAAGACCTACCTCAGAAATCCCGTAGGACTTTCATCTCCATTTCACTAAAGCAGGTTGTATTGAAAAGTTTATTACCCCACATTGTCTGTTTTATTTAATTGGCCAAACCAAATGCGGGCCAAAAAAAAATTTTAAAAAAATAACAGGTGCATGACCAGCCCCACCGCGGCTATTTTGAGTTATGGCAAGTTTACACAGAGATATCATTGATCTAGTGCTAATAAGCAGAAAAATTTATTCCGACATCTGATTGATTATTGTCACAACTCATGGAAGATTATTCACGTAATCTCACCAAGCACGATTATTTACTCGATCGAACAGCTCAGTCATCTAGCGGTATATAACAACTTTACAACTTTGAGCCTATATTTGTAACAATACTTAGCGCTACCCTAGCTATAGCGTATCATCATTCAATCTTAGAAATATATATATGAATCTTATATCTTAACAACATAATCAAATATTTATTTAACGCCTGAATCCTTCATTATGGAGTCATTCTTCTAATGCCAGGCCATCTAAACCACATTCTAAGTACGTGACTCGCCTCGTCTTAACTCATCAACTAAAAAAAAAACATAGAATGGCTAATCAGGAAAGTCTATGCAGCTTATTTTTTTTTTTTTTTTCAGCTAAACGCCAATTTAACTTCACTACTAATTAGGGTCCTACTTCATCCCCATATTGTTCTAGGTGGCTCGAATAAATCCAGTAGACCCACCCACTATTTGTATAGATTTTTTTAAGCTTGAGTCGATGCTGATGAGAGACAAAAAGCGGGGTTAAATTTTTTTTCTCTTTTGTCTCATCAACGGTCAAAATTTATAAGGTTTACAGGCTGGTGGGTTAAACGGGGAGAGCGCCGATTTGCGTAATAATTTTAAGCATCCTATAACGCGGACTAGTGCTCGATTTTCGCTTATTCCTGTTTATGGTTCCGCCTTACAAAACAAAATAGAGATACCACATCGGATGTACTTTCCAACTGATCTTTGGCACTGGAAAAAAAAAAAAAAAAAAAATTAAGCCCTTCTCCACTGAATCATCAACTCACCGCATTAGTAAAACTAGCAAATCTACCCGAGTACTGATAAGCTAATAGACTTTTGTTTTTATATCATCATCGTGTATACTGAAAAAAAAAAATATAAATATCCTTTATCATCCTCCTTTTTTTCATTCTCCTTTTTATTTTTTATTTTTGACCATTAAACAAAACAAAACAAAACAAATAAAAAAACACAAGATGCCACATCCGTTGGATCAATTAACAGGACAAGAACTTGAACAATGTGTCAAGTTAATCAAGAAACAATATCCAACTCAAAAACTGCACATTAAATTCATCACTAATGAAGAGCCACCAAAGGCCAAATTAGTTCCATACTTGGAAGCTGAACGGAAGGGTACCAATAACGTTCCACCACCACCACGAATTGGTTACGGTTGTTTCTACGTTTTGGATAACAAGCAAGCTTATGAAGCATGGTTTAATTTGGATAAACAAACTGTTGATGTTAAGCCATTACCAGCTGGAGCTCACCCACCAATTGATCCAGCTGAAGCCGCTCTAGCTCAAAAAGTCGCATTTGAGCATCCAGAAGTCATCGCTGCTTTGGACAAATGCGGCCTAACCCAAGAACAAAAAGATAACATTGAAATCGATGGTTGGATGTATGGTTGTGACGAAAATGGTTTATTACCACGATTAATGATGATGCTGGTTTATTGTCGAGATCCAAAGGCCAACCACAAAAACTCCAATCTATACGCATTCCCATTACCATTTGTTCCAGTTTATGATGTTATGGAAAATAAATTTGTTCGAGTCGATTGGTGCGCCACCGGTGATGCCGAAGATGATAAGAATGGGGTCAACTACAACACTCGAAATACCTCTAAAAACATTTTCGAGACTTCCAAACCTAATGAATTTGTTCCAGAATTACAAGAAAAGTTGCGAGATGATTTGAAACCATTGAATGTTGTCCAGCCAGAAGGCCCATCTTTCAAGACCAAGGGTAACTTGATTGAATGGCAAAAATGGCGACTCAGAGTCAGTTTCAATCCTCGAGAAGGGGCTGTTTTGCATGATGTTAACTACGATGGTCGAACTGTTTTCCACCGATTAGCATTCAGTGAAATGACTGTCCCATACGGTGATCCGCGACCTCCGTTGCACAGAAAGATGGCGTTTGATTTCGGTGATTGTGGCGCTGGTAACAATGCTTATAGCTTGGAATTGGGCTGTGATTGTTTGGGTACTATTAAATATTTCCCAACTGATATTGTTAGTCCAGATGGTTCTATTATCAACAAGAAAGCAGTTATCTGTATGCATGAACAAGATGATGGGTTGTTATACAAGCATGGTAATTACCGAATCCCAAACAGTAATTTAGTTGTTCGACGACGGAGTTTGGTTATTCAATTCGTGTTGTTGGTTGGTAACTACACTTATGCATTGAACTACAGTTTACAATTAGACGCTTCTATCAGAATGGAAGTTCGAGCTACTGGTATTGTCTCCACTCAATATATCGATCCTGGTAAAACTTCACCATGGGGTAACATTGTTTCAGAAAACAACACTTTGGCTGTTATCCATCAGCATATTTTCAATGCTCGAATTGATCCCGCTATTGACGGTTATAAAAATACTGTTCAAGTTGCAGAAACTGCTGCTGTCCCATGGGATGAACATAATCCATATGGTACTGGTTTCAAGACCACCAATCGGAATATTGAAACCAGTTGTGCATTTAACGCTGATATTCAATCCAATAAAACTGTCAAGATGGTCAATGAAAACAAAATCAACCCAATTTCCAAGAAGCCAGTTGGTTACAAATTGATTGCACCAAAGACCGCTTTGTTATATGCTCATCCTGGTTCTGTTGCAAACACTCGAGCTCAATTTGCTACTCAACACTATTGGGTTACTAAATATAGAGATCAAGAATTTTATGCCGGTGGTGTTTGGACTAACCAATCCTCCCGAGAAATTGGTGGTGTCCGAGAAGCTGTTGATCGACAGGATAAAGTTCGAAATGAAGATGTTGTTTTGTGGCACTCATTTGGTTTAACTCACAATGTTCGAGTTGAAGATTTCCCAATTATGCCAACTGAAATGTTGCAATTGGAATTGGTTCCAGTTGATTTCTTTGATCGAAACCCTGCTATGGATGTTCCACCATCTAATCAATTGTTCAACAGATCAGTTGAAGTTATGGAAAAACGATCTTGTCATTTGTAAAAAAAAAAGGAAAAAGGGTTAGGTTTTTATTTGCATGTAGAATTATGATTATTTAATGAATATTATTATTATTTTTTGGGAACAAATTTTTTTTTTTTTTCTTTACATTATAATCAACTGTTTATATTCTCCGTGATTGAACCAATTAAATAGGTGAATAGAAACCTAAGACATTTATTAGCCTACGTGTTTTAGACATTGTCAATTTACAAATATTAGCCTACGTGATTTAGACGTTGTCATTTTTTTGAGAAAAACATTATAAATCATTAAATTATAAAAAATATCTATTAGTTGACTATGCACTTTGTTCTTGGGTCTGTTGGGCTTGCTGCTGCTGCTGTTGTTGTTGATGCTTTAATTTATTTTGCTTTTCTTTATTAGCGTTTTCACGAGCATTTCGGACCACTTCCAAAACTTCATTCAAAGACTTCTTCCAGTCTTTCAATTTGGTTTGAACCAATTTCCAATCTTCAGCAGTAAATTGACCAACTGGAGAGGATCGATGGACATCAAAGACTTCTTCCACTTGACACATTCGACCTTCAATAAATCCAGCACGAATGGTATCAATCAGCCACATTTCAACTTGTTCTTTTGAAACATCAATTGTACTTGCAATATCACTATATTTGATTGATTTATTTTGAGACTCAAAAATTAACTTACCAACAGCCAATACCTTAACTTTCTTTTCAACTTGTTCCTTGTTTTGAACAGTCATAGTTTTAAAGGTGTTATAATCACCACTAGAAACAACTTCCAATAATTTAAATTCTTCACTACCCTTCAAAGCTTGTACACTACTCAACCCAAACAATTTGTCAAAATCATAAATAAAGTCACTTGACAACGCAGTTGAGATCAACTTCTTACTCAATTCACTAGATTCACTTTCTAAACAAGCATCATATAAATATCTGTACGCTTCTTGTGGATCCATTGTATTCAAAAAAGCACTAACCTTAGCATAGGTATCTCTTTTTTCGTCAGTACTGACATTCCATTCTTCCAACCATTTTGGTAATTTCTTAAATTGAGATCGTAGCATATGAACATTCCCACTTGCGTTTGCAAAATCTAAAATCTTATTGAAAACTAAAAACCGTAGTTTTGAAGTACCTTCCAAAATATGGAACAAGTTGGTCAAAACTGACAACACCATCAAAGACCCATTAGCACCTTGTGGAACATTCTCAGTTAAATTGGACAAAACTGTTGGTAATAATGCGTCCAATTTACTTGAATAACTCAACACGTGTAATAATAAATTATAAGCTGGTTCATATTCGTTTTCTTTTGCTGAACTTAATGCCTTTGAATTTTCTGCAAGCTTGGCCAATGCTTGTTCGTGTGATTCTTGGTCTTCTTTATTGATTAATTCTACACATTCTTTTTCCAATTGTTCTGGGGTTTGATTCAATGTGTCGATATACCCTGATAAGTCTGTTACAAAATCCGGTAGAGCACCGTCAACTAGCATCAAATTTGGTTGCATTTTTTTGTATTGAACAGGTGTCGTGTGAGTGTGTGTATTAATATATATGTAAATTTTTTTTTTTTTTTCTTGATCGAAAATTTTAATTTGAGGATGCAGGCTGGAAATTTTATTGGGAGTTTTACTATAAAGAAGTGTTTAAGCTGTCATAAAAAACAGTACTTGACCAGATTTCAGCTACAGAAGTCCCAATTATTGATTAGATTATCGTATAAAGATTATTGTGTTCGATATTAAAGATATAGTTAGAGTAGGATATACGCGGTAAATATTTCTGTCAATAGTTTTTTTTTTTTTCTCCGCTTGTAATTAATGAAAATTCAATAGCGAAGTTTACATATATATTCTGTATCTATAAGCAGCTATCTTTAATTTATAGAGAATGCGGCTTGTTTGTGATAATACCGGAACTCCGTTACGAAAACTTGATATTTCATTCCATTTTTGTTTTCTTATTTAACTATTTTTATTTTTGGCTTTTTTTACAGATATTTTTTTTTTTTTTTTTTTTTTTTTTTTTTTTTTTTTTTAATTTTTTTTTTTTTTTTTTTTTTTTTTTGTTATTATGAAATTTCAATACTGTTACAGATTTAGGGCTTTTCTTCTTAATTGGGAAATATGAACCCATTCATACTGAAATATACACGTATGAAAGTGGTGAGTAAAAACTTTTCAGAGTCGGGTCTAGAATTTTTTATCGCCACTTGAGCACCATCTGCGTGCGCTAATCCGGGTTACCCTGAAAAAAAAAAAAAAGTTATCAAGCTCTAATGTCTCACCCACAGTAGACTGGCCATTAAGCGTTTAACACTGCTTAAGCTCAAATTTACAGTGCTTCTACGTTGCGTACGTGTGTAGGTAAAATTTTCCCTCTTCCTAGTCCTAGGTTATTTTCAACAGTTTCGACAACCACACGTTCGACCAAACGACAAAAACGACATCACAACGACACAATGTCCCATCGAAAATTCGAAGCCCCACGACACGGTTCCTTGCAATACCTACCAAGAAAGCGAGCTGCTTCTCAACGAGCTAGATGTGCATTCGCTAAGGACGACAAGTCCAAGCCAGTCCACTTGGCTGCCTTTTTAGGTTACAAGGCTGGTATGACCACCACTGTCCGAGATTTGGATCGACGTGGTTCTAAAATGGACAAGCGAGAAATTGTTGAAGCTTGTACCATTGTCGACACTCCACCAATGGTTATTGTTGGTCTTGTTGGTTACGTCGAAACTCCACGAGGTTTGCGATCTTTGACCACCGTCTGGGCCGAACATTTGTCCGATGAAATTAAGCGACGATTCTACAAGAACTGGTACAAATCCAAGAAGAAGGCTTTTACCAAGTATGCTAAGAAATACGCTGAAGAAGGTAACATTGAAAAAGAATTGGCTCGAATCACCAAATACTGTTCAACTGTCCGAGTTTTGGCTCACACCCAAGTCCGAAAGACTCCTTTGGCTCAAAAGAAGGCTCATTTGGCTGAAATTCAATTGAACGGTGGTTCTATGGAAGACAAGGTCAACTTTGCTCGAGAACATTTTGAAAAGACCGTCTCCGTTGACGAAGTCTTTGCTCAAGATGAAGTCATTGATGCTGTTGCCGTTACCAAGGGTAAAGGTTACGCTGGTGTCACCTCTCGATGGGGTACTAAGAAATTACCAAGAAAGACTCACCGAGGTTTGCGAAAGGTTGGTTGTATTGGTGCTTGGTCTTTGGCTAACGTTGCCTCAACTGTTGCTCGATCCGGTCAACGAGGTTATCACCACAGATGTTCTATGAACCACAAGATTTATCGAGTTGGTAGTGCTGAAGATGCATCTAATGCTGCTACTGACTTTGACCGATCTCAAAAGACTATCACCCCAATGGGTGGTTTCGTCCGATATGGTGAAGTTAAGAATGACTTTGTCTTGTTGAACGGTTCTGTTCCAGGTGTTAAGAAGAGAGTTATCACTTTGCGAAAATCATTGAAGGTTCATACCTCAAGAAAGGCTTTGGAAAAGGTTACCTTGAAATGGATCGATACCTCCTCCAACTTTGGTAAAGGTAGATTCCAAACTGCTGAAGAAAAGCATGCTTTTATGGGTTCTTTGAAGAAGGATATCGCTTAAGTTTATAAAATTTAGGTTGTATAAAAGTTTTCTAATTTAATGATGTTTATTCCTGGCATATATTTATTATCAAATTGGCTCGTAGTTTTTTTTTTTTTTTAATTTATCTTTTATCTATTACAGATTTTTTTAATTCATTCTTCTACAATAATTGTTGTAACGTATATATATATATATTTAGGGTTTGTTGGGTCGACAAATCTTGAATAGAGTTATGCATGCCTGAGGGTCAGTTAATGAAGTTTCGAATCTCTAAAATAAGCTCATAATAATAGATTTGGAGTGCGGAGAAGGAAGTCCTCACATTTCAGCACGCGGAATATTATCCGGATATTAAGACTTGTTCAGAGTATAAACAAACTTATTGGTTAAAATTTTTTAATGTCTTGAGTTTCTCAAAATATAGAGAGGGGTAAGTAGCCCAGCGTTAAAAATGAAAGCTTGAAAAGAGTTGCACTCCAACGGTGGGGGTATGAATCTCACCATTTTTTGCTGCTTGGTTATTTCAGGAATGCGTATTAATCTAAAATAACCCTCCCGTAGAAATATACATACTCATGATGGTATAATGTTACGATTTGGCTAGATATGGGCCCAAACCCATTGCATTTTATTGTTAAAGTTTTAAAATTATCGTCGATTGAATTAATGCTATGAACACAAAATTTACTAGAACTTATCGAATACGCAGATAGAGTATATAACATATATATACGGCTCGTATAAGCCGCGCGGTTAATAGTTGGATCTCAAAAGCGAGGCTTGTCCTCACAAATGTCACAGCTTTTCAAGCTTTTGATCTAAAATACTTATTTGAATGGGGCCATTATATCCGCATCATATTAAACTAACCAAACAAAAAAACAAAAAATTGGCAACCATCACGTACCTAATGCCAATATTTCAATGGACACTGTGACCATTTCCCTGGTTTATAATTCAAAACAGAAAAAGGAAAACAAAAAATTGTTATTCCATAACTAACGGTTGGCAATTGGGTAGATGGTTTTCACATATTACTAAATTAATTAATCAGAAGTCTATTCACTTTTTATGAAAATGTGGTTACCTTTCTGTGATCAGCTATATCTATTAATATATTAATTCTAATATAGTTTGTGGGTTATCATGGTTTCAACAGTTGTATTTAGAAGGTTATTGCTTGGCCTCTGATGAAACAACTCTCGGGCAATTGCTGGCCGGGGTTGTGCATCTGTATCTTTTTGCATCCTCTAAACTGTGGAAATGGCATGTCGTGATCAAATTCTAAGTTCACACGCTGAGACAAACTGTAGAAGCGAAGTAAGACTTTTGCCCAAGCTAAAATGGCTTCTCTGACTTTAAGAGTTTAATCATTGCATATGTACTGAGTGTATTTAGGCTAATCCTGGGTTTACTCGCTCATCTTTTTATAAAATACTTCCATTTCCCCCTCATTATTTGTTGGAGATGTTAAGGTAAATTTGCTATACATAATCTCAATTCATAACCTTGTTTATAGCAAGCATAAACGCTGTAGTTATATATACTTAAACTTGTGCTGGCTTTGTAACTTAACTCTGAATCAACCCCACATACTAATACTCTAAACACCGCGGTCAAAACCACATTAAAAAATTTAAGTTTGGATTGTTTATTTTGACAATAAATTTGTTTAAAATGTGTGGGATACACGTCCTGCATTAACGCTACCCACATTAATAATGGAACCAATTGATTATTTTGCAAGGTTCATGCTATGCTCAACATAAACCCAAACTTAATTACGCTAATAGATTTTCAGAATAATATTTGAAAATAACCGTAAGGCACGCTTCCCCTCAAGCGAATTTTTCAAATAGGAGGGGTATTAAGAAACTACGATTAGTATGACTTGTAGAACAATTGAAATATTTGTATAAATATCAATTATTATTCCTCAATTTTGAAAACAATCACCAGATATTAGTTACCCCCCACCATTACAAAAAAAGATAAATAGAAAAAAGGTATGGTAGCAAGTATTCGAGAAGAACAAGAGGAGTACGTTGCTGATGAAAAGGTTCAAACCTTGAAAGGTGTTGATAAGGCTGCAATACTTATGGGTGACGAGAGTTGAATTTGATGAAGAAGAAGCTGCTAAAATCCGACACAAAGTTGATCTAGTCGTCATCCCATTTATTGCGATTTCTTATATTTTTTATTATATTGATAAAACCACTTTATCATACGCGGCTATTTTCAATATGAATGAAGATCTGAACTTGAAAGGGGCTGAATATAGTTGGCTATCCTCAATTTTTTACTTTGGTTTTATGGTCTTTTCTTTACCTGCTAATTATATGTTGTTGAAGTTCCCAGTTGGTCGGATTTTGGGTATCATGGTTTTTTTCTGGGGTGCCTTTCTGATTATTCAAGCCGCATGCCCTAATTTCGCCGCATTGGCTGCAGTTCGGTTTTTAGGTGGAGCGGCTGAATCCGTTAGTGACCCGGCGTTTATGCTAACTACCAGTTTGTTTTATACTCGAAAAGAACAACCTGTTCGTATGGGATGGTGGTATACATTCATTGGATTTGGTATTGCATTTGGTGGGTTATTGGGGTATGGTATTGGCCATATTACAGCCAAAATGCCATCTTGGAAATATGAGTTTGTTATTATTGGTACCGCTTGTGCAACTTGGGGGATCATCATTTTTTTCTTTATGCCTAATAATCCTATTGACTGCAAATTTTTGAATGACCGCGAAAAGAAGGTTTTGTTAACAAGGCTGAAAGCCAATCAGACTGGTATCGAATCTAAGGTTTTTAAATGGGACCAGGTCAAAGAGGGCTTCTGTGACCCAAAACTATATTTTTTCTTTATGATTGCGTTGTGTTACAACTTCCCTAATGGAGGTATTTCAAATTATGGCACTTTGATCATTCAAGGGTTTGGGTTCCCAACTTTTCAAACTACTTTGCTACAAATTCCATACGGAGCTTTTATTGTTGTTACAATTCTATTGATTGTTTATATTAACAATATGTGGAACGGTAATCATCGAGCAATTTTAGCAGCATTATGGACGGTTCCTGTTGTGGCAGGCTCGTTCGGGCTATACTTTGTTCCACAAGAACAAAAAGTTGGCCGATTGATATGCTATTACTTGACTGCTCCAGCCAATGGGTCATACGTCGTATTTTTAAGTATGTCTACTGGTAATGTTGCAGGCAATACCAAAAAATTATTAGCCATCGCAATGATTTTTATGGGGTATTGTATTGGTAATATCTGTGGCCCATTTACCTTCTTGTCTAACGAGGCGCCAAGTTATCCAACTGGTATGGGTTGCATGATCGCATTTTTCCTATTAGGCATTGCCATGATTTTAGGAGTCGGGTGGCACATGAGACGAGAAAATATCAAACGTGATCAAGAACCAAACCAGGAAGAACAAGATTTATCTAACGCGTTTATGGACATGACCGATATTCAAAATAGACATTTCAGGTATGTTTATTAAATGCTGTTTTTTTTTATTACTTCTATAGCATTTTATTATTATTTATGTTTGATTTTATGTTTTAATGTATTGTTCGAATAAAGTTTTCTTGGAAACTGGTTATTTTACTTATAACAGTTAAAGTTTTCTCAATTATATATATATATATATATATCTTTTACCGCTTGCCACGTAAATATTAGCGTTCATCCCAACCAGCCGCACGCGGCGGCGGCGGCCAATATAATTATCAATCTTGTGAAAGCCAGAGTGTCCTAATTAAAGGTAATGCTCGCCTCCACTCAGTAATTAAGAGCGAAATGAAATACCTAAGGACTGGTGCTCAAGCTAAAATGTTCTAGCTTATGCACGGCATTGAGTAAGAAAACAAGTTTATATACTCATCTGTAAGTCTAACTGTGTTAAAAAAGCTTATTTGAATTAAGGCCTGAAACATAAAACTCCCTAGTTTTAATAATTTGATAGAACGTTGAAGCTCACAATCAAACGCAGATGTGAAATAAAACTAACTGGATTTATGGTTTCTGACTGATGCAACTTATGGCTTAACCAAGAAAATCTAAACGCCATGTTTTGCTCATACATGTACGTGATATGAATGGCATTGAATTACGTGATTGATGACTGGGCTGACCAATCCAATTGGGCATTACGTGCCTCCCATGCACTTGAGGATTATATAAGCTTGATAACTTTTTTCTCAGGTCCAAGTATTGCCGTAGAAATTACCCTATCTTATCGGACATAGCTCTTATAAGTAATACAAATATCTGGAAAAGTATTTTTTTGGTGCGGCGATTTCTTAGTGAGCTTGGCCACCTCCACATTAAACTTAATTTTAGGTTGCTACTCCAATATGTTTTATACAATTAACTTACCATGTATTGCAGTCTATCGGCAGTATTTGCATCTATTGATATCTCTATCTTGTATATATATATATATATATATCCTATCTTTAGTGATGCCATGCGTTTCATGCCTAGACGAAATCTATTTCATTATTACAGGTTTACGCTTAAGAACTGTATTATTAGTTATACCTTATATGTATGGAGATCCAGTATTATACCATCATCTTTTCTGATCCAGAAGTCAAATATATAGGCTTCTTAACGTCATTGTATGCTGGGATAACTTATAATTTCCTAAATACTCCATGTAGGTGAATAAATGTCCGTGCTTTGCACTAGTCAATTTAAACCTAGCATTGAACGAAACTCAACCAAAAAAAAAAAAAAAAAGCATTATATATGACAAAACGAGATACGTTTTGATATTATAAGTTTCTCAATGGTGCCGTATAGAAAAAATAAATAATAGAAGGCAGTTTTAAGAGCATATGTTTATTATATTTTTATGCAAACAAGCTAGCTTTGTCTAGGCTTCTGCTGCTCACCTCGATCATCCTCCGTTTAACTCTTCTAAGTCATCAATTTTTTTTTTTTTGTTGGTGCCGCTCGCCTCACACCCTTTGCAAACTTTAATATTAGGCAGCCATGCGCGTACTAACTCACAGTTTAGATACTAAAAGAAAAAGAAAAACAAATGCTTCCGGCACAGCTTAACATCCTGATGTCATGTAAGTATTACTGTGCTACGAGAACCATTAATATTACGGTACTCTCAAGGCATCTCAACATTTTTTTGCATCAGACAAATCGTCCAAGATGTTTGTAATTCTAATTAATATTTAAACCCGAAAGTTCGGCACTATTTCTATTTTATTTTATTTTTTTTTATTTTTTTTTTATTCCTTACAGTGACAAAAAGAGTTTCAACACTTTACTATATAACTGAACAAAAAAATGGCCATCTTTTTATTAACACACCCACGATCTGCTTCAACTGCATTTGAAAGATCGTTTATGACCAGAAAGGATACGGCTGCTATCCACGAACCATATGGTGAACCATTTTATTTAGGTCCAGAACGAATGTCCGATCGGTATTCAGCTGAGCAATGTGAAGCAAGCGGATACAAGGATTCTACATTCAAACAGGTCACTGATACTATCAAATCAAGTGATGGGCCTGTTGTATTTATTAAAGACATGGCACAGTATTTGGTTCCTTCCAACGGTCCTGCTGCTGCCTTGGCTCCAAGTTTTGGTGCTGGTGCCAAAACCAACCCAACAGTTTTACCCGATGATGTGGTCAATTCATTCAAATATATTGTCTTGATTCGAGCTCCACATTTGTCAGTTCCTTCTTACTATACATGTTGTATCCCACCAAAGAGCGAACGTACTGGATTTAAAGAGTACCGAGCCGATGAAGCTGGGTATAAAGAATTGCGGGTTTTATTTGATTATTTAAAGGACCAAGGTAATCAACCTTTGGTTGTTGATTGCGACGATTTAACTAAAGATCCTGAACAAGTTTTGAAACAAGTTTGTGCTGCCGGTGGCATTGAATTTGATCCTTGTATGTTGAGTTGGTCTCAAAAAGATGAACAAGTCGAAAAGAAATTCTCCAAATGGCCAGGTTTCCATGATGATGCCATGAAGAGCACTGGGTTCAGAGTTAACAAAGATCGGCCTGAATTCAAAGTCGATTGGGATGCATGGCAAAAGCAATGGGAAGCCAAGTTCGATGCTACTGGCGTTGAAGCCATCAAGGAATCTGTTCAACAACATTTGGATGATTATTTGTATTTGAGAAACTTCAAGCTACAATTAGAATAAATAGATCTATATAAAAATATAAAAAAAAACAAAAAGTTCTATGATTTTTTTGATGATTTTTAAATATTGAAACTTCGTTCTAGTTCCATAAACTCCACCAATTCTTGTAATTCCCTTATTTGCTGCTCATGTACCCATTTATCATACGCGGCTTCTAGTCGGAAATCGTCATGATCTGAACATGATGGTTTATTGCTGTTAGTACTCTTTTTTTTGATCGCTTTTCTCATTTGTATAATTGATTTTGGTGTTTGGACTGGATTTATTTCAGAGTCGCTTTCACTACAGGAATCAACCTTCCAGTTTGTATCTAGTTGTCCTGGTGTAAAAGGTCGATGATTACTCGGTTTTGTCTCCAAAGCACGTCTTTTGATAGTTTGTTTTAACAATGGAGTCCCCGGTGCAGTTCGTTTCAATCCATTAACTTTCGGTGTTATTTCTTTGATGAATTTTCGCGTCGATAAACATTTGATTGGAATTTCTTCATTTTCTTTATCAGTTACATCAAGTAGTGGCGTGCTGTATGAACCAGCAGGTGTTCCTTGTAAAGCATCCTGCCAGTGAAAATCACTTGAGATTTTTTGTTTTGGGGTATCCATATCGTAAGTTTCGCTAATTGTATTTAAGTCCGGTAATAATGATTGCTTCCTTTTTTTAAAGCATTCAGATAATGCTCTTGATATGCCTGGTGTGAAATCTTGTGCGTGTGAAGCTTGTCGTGAGGGTGGTTGCTTGGCTGGCGTTGATAAATCTATTAGTGTCGCGTCCATTCTAAGTCCTCTAGGAATTTTTGTGGTTATCTTAATTTGAAATGCAAGTACTAGTAGTGTTTTTGTTTTGACACAATTGTGGGAAGCAAAATGCTTTTAAAGGTTGGTGAAGTTTATTTGAGTTTGTGCTAGGAGTCTTGAGTAGTATGTCAAAAAGTGCAATACCAAACACAAGGAAACACTTTAATTAAAAAAATATATATATATATATATTGTATGGGCGAGGAGTTTGGGAATTTAATTTATTTTTTATTTAATATTAAAAAGATGGTTTTATTTTATTGTGTGGGTGCCCAGGCTACAATCAATCTGCCGTTAATTATTATATACAACAACTGTGCGTGGACGTGAAAATATTTTCTGCCTTTATGGTATAAATATCGTTTTGTTTTGTTTATTTGTTTACCACCTTCCTAATCGAGCTAATAATGTATGCACGATTACCGCCAGTTAGCGCAAATCGGAGCCGATGTTAACAAAGCTTAAGAAACGACTTCATTAGTAAAAATAGCAATAGATTTTAGCTGGGTTTGTTTTCAATAGCCCCACTCCCGAAAATCTAAATAACTGTATTTAAATAACCAAAATAATAAAAACAGATGCGATTTTTTAAGGAACTGTGAAATTTTTTTTTTTTTTTAGAATCTGGACATTTACTCTAGAAATCAAAACTCTTGATAAAACTTATAGTTTTACAATTACTACTAACCTTTAATACCCTCTCTCTCCTCCCCTCTTCCAAAAGATCGAGACACCAATCTATAGACACATAAGCCAACATGGGAAAACAATTCACAGTCTTTGTATCAACTCCAAAACAACAAAATAATAAAGAAAACGTTCCGCCTCCAAACTCACCCCTCACAATTCGACCTTTTAAATCAAAGCTACGTGCTCCGTTAGCTGATTTGACCATTACTGATGACGAAACTACAAAGAAAAAAGGATCATTTGTATTTTTAGATGTAAGCGGTTATAAATCATTATCACACAAAAACTAACTTATTTAGAGCAACTTGGTCCACAAGAAGAGCAGTTGTAAGCTGCAACCAGCTTCAGCTCAAAAGGCACAAAAGAATATGACCCAGAAGCGTATGGTATTGATGCGCTAAAATTTTGGATAAGCACACAAAAAAGCGAGAGAGCTTTTCTGTAATTCCTAAAATGATGAAATGACATGATACCCTTTTTTTTGAGCTCTTTTTAAAAATGAGCGATGAACAATAATGTTTTGAAGTATAAATGATAAAAACATAAGACCTTTTATTTATTAATAATATAATTTTTTTTAATTTTTTTTAATTTTTTTTTTTTGAATTCAATTCTTATTCTGCATGGTGGTTAATCCTCTTCTTCATCGTTACCATCCAGCAGTCTCTTTTCAAAATCTGGGTCTATTTTATCTTGTTGTTTTTCACTGGCCATCCGTTCAGTTAAGAACTGATTAATTGTGGACTGCATGTGCATGATTTCTCGTCGTAGATTACCCAAGTTTGATTGTGAAGGTTCAACAGGAGCATTACGATCTGTCTCAGTGTTCTGGTATTCAGACTTGTCTGCTGTGAACCCTTGAGTAAGGGTTGGACTAGTGTACGAAGCTGAAATCGGCATGTTGAGGGCTAATTGAAACTAGATATGGCTTAATGTTTTGGGGCTTCGATTTGTTGTGATGGTAAAATTTTTATGAGGCACAGTATGGTTCAATGCTTAGTGGAACTTTTTGAAATGGCAATGCGCGGGGTTCAAAATTTTAAAGTTTGGAACCGATCGAACATTAATTTGTCAAATCATCAAGGTGTATACGAAGAGCCTAATCAACACTGATCAATTATAAAACTGTTAGAATATCAAAAAAAAAACAGCAACAAAAAAAAAAGAAAAAAAGAAGAAGCCTGTCTTTTACTTTTTGAAGTAAAACTGACTAAAAGCTTGATGATATCGAGACACGCCATCGGACAATAAAGGGTGATTTGCAGGTGACTTTTATAACGTGATTTTTGCTTGCGCTACACAAAACTCAAAAACTGTACCACAAAAAATTCTCTCCATCATAACAAATACAAAATTTAAAGAGTAACGTAGTAGTAAACTATGCCTCAAGAGGTAATCGATCTCACAAATAGTGATGATGAACCTGAAGTTCAATCAAATACAAGATCGGCTTCACAAATTTCTCACCAATCGTCAAGACCAGCAACAACAGAAAATAGAAGGCGGTCTAGTTCCCAGCCAGTTACTCGTGTAATTCGCCGAAGGATTAGTAATGATAATGATAATGATCCTAATGGCGATGATATAATAACCAATATCCGGAGGATTCCACCTGGACCACAAAGTCGCAGGACAAGGTCAAATACTCCACAAACTCGTCAGAATGTTCAAAGAAATCGAGCAGTTAGAGATCCCAGATCAGGTCAGATTTACCGACGACACGCCATTAATAATAATACGAACGTTAGTAATGCTAATAACCGACCTAATACACCTACTCCACCACCACCACCATCTGGATTCCGACCTGCTTTATTTCTTCCTAGAGGCCAGAATGCTGGACCCAATGGTAATGGAGTGAGGAATGGAACCATTAATAGAGCATCAGCTGCGGACTATCGTAGACGACTTTTGGCCAGTGCTTCTGGCTCAGCAAGAAATTTCGAAAATCAATTTGAACAACTATTTGGATTGTATGGGAGTCCTGCAAATCCTAGGATGCCCTTAGCCATTTTAAGAGGGTTTGATCCAATGAATGTTGAAGAACAACGACTATTAAATGAAGCACTCCGCCAAAGTTTGAGTCAAGATCAACCACATGGTAATGTTAACATGGATGATATTAAAACGGCTCCTCCTATACCACAAGAAACTCGAGAAGGGTTCACACGAAGTATTAACCCAGATACTAAAGTTGTTTGTGCAAATTGTTCGGTATCATTAGGGGAAGGTATCTCAGATCAAAGCGATGAAGATGTGAAAGAGAACCAAAAAGCTGGAGTCACTGAAGGGGACATATTGTTGAGTAAACGGGTATTTTTCAGTAGGTGTGGACATGTTTATTGTGGTAGATGTGTCTCAATGGTAATGAACAGAAAGAAAGAAAAAAATATTCCTATTCGATGTGGTGTTGATGGTTGTGATATCAAGTTTAGGGAACGAGGTAAAAAGGCTTTTACTGAGATTTATTATTAGCCTTTGAAAAAGAAGCTGAGGTTATTCTATTTATTTATTTCCTAACGTTAATTGTTGGGAATTGTGATATTTGCATGTCAATCAGAAAACTGACAGTATGAGCTGCATTTATATTTATTAAATTATTATTTATTAATACTTTTTCTATCGTAACCAGAGTCGTTTCTCTAGTTTATTAAATTATTAAAAGATGTGCATCTGTGTTTTTTAGTGAAGCTCCTTTATCTTAAGGCCGTATAAGTTGAGATTCTGGCGAACATCGCAGCTATGTAACTTTTTTTTTTTCATTCAAAAGAAGCTTCAAATAATGAGTAGATTTTCTGGAGAAACAACACCCCTGAAAAAAAAAGAGTCTCGACTGATTGTAATCAAATAATTAGCAACTATGTATTTATCAATTGCTGTTAATTATTTTTCTTTATGTTTAATATAAAATTAAAGCCTCCGGAGGGAAAGGGGGGATTCAAAATAATGCCAAGAATTTTGCTACACGGCTGAGCGTTTGTGGACCAGGACTGAGATGTACGCTATAATAATCGGGTCGGTTCCCAAGCCCAGATCTAGTAAAAATCACCGAGCAATCGTAACCAATATAACGATCATGTAACCCATCCATCAAGCACATTTCTATTCCCTATCAGATAGCAAGCACGCTGTGTCTTTAGCACTAATTCTATTTCCTGTTTCAAAAGTTAACATTTTTTGAATCAATACACCCCATTTATCACAGCCTCTACCGCCCAGCTGATTAATACCCCATGGTTCCTTAACTTGAATCAACTTCATATTATTAAAGCTTGATACGCTTTTCATTTCTGGCCACGTTTTTAATGTTTGGATACCCAGAATTTCAAATTGTTTAGCACACAATCCGATATCTGTAGTGTATGGTGTAAACAAATCTTCACAATCTGCACTTAATAACTTATAAAGAACACATCCTAAACTCCACATGTCGATTTTGGTATTATAATCACGACGACCAAATAACAATTCTGGGGCTCTATAGATTGTTGTCGAAACATCTGTATGTTTATCGTTTATGGGCTCAGTTGTTGATTCCGTAGTCCATGCTGTGCCAAAGTCAATTAACACTGGTTCATTTTCCGGAGTTAGTAGAACATTCTCAGGCTTTAAATCACGGTGAATTATATTCTGCGAATGTATATAATCTAATGCTTTGCAAATATTCAAAATAATGCTTGAAATCATATCAATTGGTAATCTGTTCCTCCAACCTGTTGGGAAGTCAGCTTTACGATGTTGATTTATTAATGAATTTAAGTTCCGTTCATAATACGGTAAGATCATCGCTAGATTGTCATCTCCATCCTGCCGAAAATTAAAAGTATCTTTAATATCAATGATATTGGGATGATTTAATTGCTGTAGTAAAACTAGTTCGCGTTTAGAATTATGCGGCGGCGCGTCTTCTACTGGGATGGTGATTTTCATCGCATATACTGCATCGTTTTTGGCACATTTAAAAACTTCACTAAACAACCCTCGCCCAATTAATTCTTGCTTATTATATTGGTTCATTGGATCAACACTCTAGTTTAGTCTCAAAGTCAAATCAAGTATCGGTACACCTAGAATAGCCGCTGTCAAGTGGAAAAAATAAAATCAAATCAAAACAAAGTCCCAATAGGAAAAAAATAAATAATATTTCCCCCCCCCCCCCCCCATATATTTTGAACTTAACACAAAGTATACCAATCTAATCAACTATGTCGCAGGAAGATATAGATTTAGCTATCAAACTAGATGATATAAATGAGCTCCGCCAGATTGCAACGAACCATGGACTCGTAAACAATGAAAACAGAAGTAGAGTCTGGCCTTTGATTTTGAATTGTACCGAATCTAGCTCTGGGGTTAAAGAAAAAGCTAAAGACTTTGAAGCAACTGAACAGCAGGTTGCACTAGATGTTAATCGATCATTCAACACATATGAGGTCTCAGGTGATAAAGAGGAACTGAAAAAAGAATTGAATGAGTTAATATTAAATGTTTTAAAACGAAACCCTGATTTACATTACTATCAAGGGTATCATGATATTGCACAAGTGATATTGTTAGTATTTAACGAATCTGCGTCAAGCTCACTAAATTTTATGAATAAACTATCACAGTTTGTGTTACGTGATTATATGATGCCTAAAATTCGACCTTCATTAGACCAACTAGCGATAATCCCGCCATTACTAACGCTTGCGGATCCTTATTTAGGAAAATTAGTCGGTGAAATCCAGCCATTTTATGCATTGTCATCAATCATCACTTTATTTTCTCATCACGTCTCTAAATTTGATCGACTATGTCGATTATATGATTATATCTTTGCATCTATCAACCCAGCAGGGTCTGTTTTGTACTTGTACGTTGCTATGATTTTATTTCAAAAGCAGAAAATCAAGCAAGTGATGGATGACGTTGACATCATGCATTCGGTGTTGAGTAATATTTATGAAGAGCCGTTCGAACCTGATCAACTGATTAAAATGGCAGAGTCTCTAAAGTCAAAATATAAACTTGACAAATTGATAAAAAAAATTAGCAAACATTCAGTACTGAATAATGGAACCATCGAGCAAAAAAAGCTAGGTATTGATGAGGTTATTAGATTACAAGCTGAGCAATCTGAGAAAATGAACGATTTTGATACACCTCTTTTGGATAATACCAAGAATAACAACGCTAAAACGGGTATTACTACTGCAGTGGTTGGCGTTTCAATTGCTGTGGGTGTATTGGGCGCGGCATTATACTATCAAGATCAATTGAAACGATTCTAATATCGCCCCTTTCGATTAGGCTTCGTTTGGTTATATACACGTTATTCATGATTTATGAATTTTACCTAGATCGAAGCTCTTCGCTAAATTTGTTTAACGATAGTCAAAAATGTAATGGGGAAGAATGTTTATTGTAACTATTAAGCTTTTTACTTATCATGCATATATATGCTTGCCATGGCGTTGATGCGGTGAAAAATCACTGAAATTGGATATACATATCACCGCTTTGGTGAAGTATGGGTATTACCACCGGTTTGTCCTAGAAGGGTAGCAGCCCTAACGCGATGTTGTGGGATGGGCGAAGAACCAACAAGCTTATACCAACGTCACTCAAAAACTAAAGAAAGGACTAGAGATGGGTTTAATTTCTGCTTGTTATAGCCGTGTAATGAAATAGGTTTTATTCACCTGGTTCTATCAATTAATTTACTGATTAATTGGATAGGTACAAAAAAAAATAGACAAAATTGCCGTTCCTATCAGCCGCAGCGGCCAGAAAGGAGTTTTTACGACTACCATGTTTTTGATTGCGATCTCCCCGTATACAGTACGACTCCGATCCGATTACCAGTATATAAGGAATTATAGAACTATTCTTTATAGCATCACTTTGTTATGATTTGATCTATATTATGTGGTTTCTTCTAGATCTGAAGGCCAAACCAATAATAATCAAACAAAACAAAATATATTATAAGAAATGATCAAGATAACGTTCTTAAAACTTTAGCAACAGTAGTGTGTTAGTAAACACACCGTTGCCAAGCCTCATGTCAGGGCATGGTTCCTTTTCTTAGCAGGTGATTTGCAACTTCACTTCTTAAAATTTGATGGAACCCTACCCCTTAATACTTGTGTATCATCAGATATAATTTTACTATAAAATTATTATAGTTACCTAATTTGTTCGCCGGATAAAACGTGCGCTTACAATATCGGCCAAAATGTCATTCAAGATTGGTATGCGTTTCTCAGCAAAAGGGGGATTCACTTTCATCGTAGAAGATTGAAATGTAGAACAAAATGATTGGCGGAAATTACTGCAGATGTATATGTGTGATACGGCCTTTACCAACACAGTGAGTGGGAGCTTAAAAGCATCTGATTGAGCCCCATAAGCGTTTTGATTTTAATATTAGACGGCCAAGCCTTTTTTTTGATTATCCTACATGGCGTGTGAGTTTGGGAGTAAAGGACCTCACCAAGATTTTTAGATCTGATGATGCGCCCCACGCGGCTATTTTTCTGGGCATATCTTGCTTAACGTAAACGGAAATGCATTCTTGATGGGAATTTGTCCTAAAAAAAAAAACATTCTCAGGATTCACAGCCCAATAACCGCAATATAATTTGACGTATTCATATACATTTTTTTTCTTTTTTGAACTCCTTAACGCAAGCAAAAATCACTTGTTAACCTGTCCAGAGTAAAGTACACTTTAAATTTTATTATGGTTAATGCGCGGACCACACTACGATCGGTAACACCGCCACACAAAAAAGTCCTACAGTTAGTTATAAGCTTCCAATACAACCTGCAAATTGACGTAATAACGTGAGAACCCGATAAGGTACCAGGGCCTTACCTTTAAATTTGTAAGGAACTAAGACATTCAGGTCCAATGCTAACGCGCAAAACTTATTGTAAGTAAATTTTCAATAATTACGAGTAACTTATTATAAAGTAGATTGCGTGCTATACTACAACTTCTCATTACTTTTTTTTTCGAAACACTGACACACTATTGTGTAAGCAGCTTATATGTAAATTATAAGCTGCTTACCTAGGTTGTCAGGAATTTTGGGTAGAGGTCAAGCACCGGTAATTTGATGAAATAGATCTACATGCTCGAACTTTCTCAGTGTTTGGTTTTAGTTGGCTTGTTGGCTGAGGTTTTCCAAGTTTAGAAATTCCTTTATGTATAAGATTACAGGATCACAACCACGCGTGTTTTTTTTTTTTTTTTTTTTTTCAACACTGACGTTGTTCATATCAGATTTAATCCCCTGTTCCTTCTCGTTTTTATGACATTTGTATTTCTTGTTTCCGTCTCGACAAACATACACTTTTTTTTTAAAAAAAATACATAATGCACACCCTAAAATACTACCTACTTATACTAATACCATTGACATTAGTACTAGGTGTTGATATCGACATTGAAGATGAAGACCAAGTAAAAAAATCATTAACGGGGATCGCTAAAGGGTTATTAGACTACGATGATGGCACAAACAAAGGAGGAACAGTTGGCATGCTGGTATCTCCATATTATTGGTGGGAAGCTGGTGCAGCATGGAACTCTATTTTGAATTACCAGACCTATACGGGGGATAAACAATTCGAAAAACGACTTAAACAGGCAATGTTAGCTCAAGCCGGAACAGATAAGGATTATATGCCGTCAAATCAAACCACGACAGAAGGGAACGATGACCAAGGGTTTTGGGGGGTGTTGGTGATGACTGCGGCGGAGAGAAATTTTAGTAACCCAGGTAAAGACCAGCCGCAATGGCTGGCTCTAGCACAAGCAGTGTTCCAAACAATGACAACAAGATGGGACACAAAACACTGCAATGGGGGTCTGAGATGGCAAATTTATACATGGAACTCTGGTTATAATTATAAAAACACCGTTTCAAACGGTTGTATGGTTCAGTTGGCAGCAAGATTAGCACGATACACACACGATGAGAAATATGAAAAGTGGACGGAAAAAATTTGGGATTGGATTGTATCAGTTGGTTATTTACAACACGAAAATCGAAATGTTGATGGTCAGCAAAAGGACCTTTTACATTTATATGATGGCGGGTATGTTGAAGATGACTGCAAAAAACCATCAAGTTTAAGATGGACGTATAATTATGGGTTGTATATTAGCACGGCTGCATACATGTATAATCATACTGGAGATTCGAAATGGAAAGATAGAGTGGAGCAATTATGGAACGGATGTTACGTTTTTTTCAATGATGATGATATTATGTTTGAATCGGCGTGCCAACCATCAGGGAGATGCAAAAACGACCAACGGTGTTTTAGAGGAATTTTCTCTAGCTTTTTGGGTCAAGTAATGCAATTAATGCCAGAAATGAAGGAAAAAATCATGCCAAAACTAAAGGCATCTGCCAAGGCTGCATTAAGCACGTGCGAATCTGGGGACAATCCAGGAACCACTACATGTGGGTTGGCATGGTTCAAAACCGAGGCATATCCTGATAAAATGTACGGGGTTGGGGAGCAGATGTGTGCACTGGATACCATACAAAGTTTATTAGTTGATAATGCTCACGCTCCATTAACCAAAAAACAGGGAAGCAGTAAAGGTGATCCAGATGCTGGTAAAGATTCCAAGGATAAAGTCGATTTGACGCCTAATGAGATTGATATCAGTGGTAAAGACCGAGCAGGAGCTGGTGTGTTAACCACTGCAGTTCTTGGGCTCATATTGGGCACATCATTTTGGATGATTAAAGGTGCAATATAATTTATATTATTATATTATATTATATAATTAATTCTTGTATTTTATAAATCAGGGGTGGCTCATTTCAAATTGTTTTAAAAAATAAAAGAGAGATCATCAATTTACCGTTTTTTCGTATTTATGCGGCTTACATAAAATATTGTTAACGAGAAAAGCTTATTCATTTTTTTTTTAACAGAAAACCCTAATAGAACTATTTTCCTAATTTGGGATTATCACCCTGAGTAGGACGCTACTGATTAATGAATAACCGCGGGCGCTGACAACTGCTTAATTTAACTGCTTTTAAGAGTTTTGGAAAAAATGTGCGCGCGGTACCACAGAGTGAGACCCCACTCAGATTTTCAATGCGAGCGCACCAGTCAAAAAAAAGACGCTCAAGCAGTAGTAACCGCTTCTGGCGTTGGGAAAAAAAGGAGGTTTTAAGGAAAAAGGAAAAATTGTGAAATAAGAAAAAAAAAAAAAAAAAAAAAAAAAAAAAAAAAAAAAAAAAAAAAAAAAAAAAAAAAAAAAAAAAAGGAAAAAAACAGCGGTAAAAAAATTAAAGCAGACAGTGCGCGCGCTCTAGGAAAAATTCAAACCTCCAGGCAATATACACAATTTTCACTTTCCCGTCCACTTTCTCTCGTCAGAAGCCTTAGTTCTCAACCTCGAATTTAACAACCCTTACGACAACACACACATACACATCACAATGAAAGTGTCACACGATGTCTCCAACTCTCGACGAAAGAGCAGAAAGGCTCACTTCACTGCTCCATCTTCTGAACGAAGAAAGATCATGAGTGCTCCATTGTCCAAGGAATTGCAAGAAAAGTATCAAATTCGATCATTGCCAATCCGACGAGATGACGAAGTTCACGTTGTTCGAGGTTCCTTCAAGGGTAACGAAGGTAAAATTACCCAAGTTTACCGATTGAAATACGCTGTCCGTGTTGAAAAAGTTCAAAAAGAAAAGGCTAACGGTGCTTCTGCTCCAATCAACTTGAGCACTTCTAACTTGGTTATCACCAAGGTTAGAATGGACAAGGACCGACAGGCTTTGATCAAGCGAAAGGGTGGTGTCGAAGATGCAGAATAAATTTTTTAATTTAAAATTTTCTTAGTTTTGAATGTAATATAATATATTATTATGATAACAGATATGATTGGTTATGAACGTTTATATTATTAGCGATGGGTTTGTTGTAGATGCGATATTGAACTAGTAATGTTGTAGGTTGGATTGCTATAAAAACTGTTAGTAACAATTCAAAAAGCGTGTTTGGAGCTGCGTAGAAGGGTATAAGTATTAATGTTCCGATTAACATTAATAAAGAGAATTTTGGGTGTAATTTACTGGTGGTTAGTTTCCAATTTGTGGCAATTTGTGGAATTAATGAAAAGGTGTAGGAGAAATAGGATATTAGCCAGAATATGTTGGCAAAATCAATGAACATCAAAGTTGCATACCCCCAATCATTTTGTTTATATATGTTAATGGCGAAAAGTATAGTCAACATTAAAAGAAAGAATATTGATGTGAATGTCATTGAGATGTATGATAGATATTGTAAATCGCTTAGGGTGTGTTTATAGTAGTAAATTTGACCCATTATGATAGAATATGCAATGAATAGATGCAATTGATAAAACACATCCAACAATTTGACATCAACAGATTGAAGACGATTTTTATATTGCAGTTGAGCTGTTGACGTGCAGGCCAATAAATAATAAATTAATATACTAAATTTCCCCAAAACACTCCAATAAATAAAATCTACAGATAAACCACACAGCTTACCTCTCGTGTTATATTTGATAATAAACCAAGGAGCTATGGACTAATATGCAATGTGTGTTAGTGCGCGTGTTTCAATTCTCGACGTTATTTATTTATTTTCTCAAATTTTCGTTGCCGGTGTCTTAAAATTTCTTTCATAAAAAAACTTACATAAACCACTTGGTGAATTAAATACCACATTATCCCTGAACAATAATAATAATAATAATAATAATAATAATAATAATAATAATAATGGGTTTACTAACTATTTTAAGAAAGCAGCGACTGAAAGATCGTGAAATGCGTGTGTTGATGTTGTAAGTACAGGATTTCTTCTTAGTGGCAAAAAATATAGATTTTTACGTATTAACAAAGAACTAGAGGACTAGACAATGCCGGTAAAACTACAATTGTCAAAAAAATTCTTGGGGAGGACATCGAAAAAGTGAGTCCAACTTTGGGATTTAACATCCAAACGATTGATTATTCCGATTATAAACTAAACGTATGGGATGTAGGGGGACAGAAATCATTGCGACCATTTTGGAGAAACTATTTTGAAAAGACGGATTTTTTGGTCTGGGTGGTAGATGCCACTGCATTAGATCGATTGGAAGATTGTAAAAATGAATTACACAAAACGCTGAATGAAGATAGATTAATTGGTGCTGGCCTGTTAGTATACGTTAATAAATTAGATACTTTAGAAAATGAATCACAGCATGAAGAAATTGTCAAATCTGTCGAAAAGGCCTTACAGCTAGATGAGATCGCGCAGCACCACAATTTTTGTGTGTTGGGATGTTCCGCTTACACAGGACATAACCTCACAAAAGGCTTAGAATTTGTCGTTGGCGAAGTTAAATCGCGGTTATACGCATTAGATTAGTATTAATAAAATAAAAAAATTGGAGATGAATATCGATAATAGAATGGATGAAGATGATGACGATATTTTCGAAGATGCTCGAGAACACATCGATGATCATTCTAATACTAGCGGGGGAAATCTAGATAAGTCTAATACTGCCAATATTACTGCTAATGCTAATACTAATACTAATACTACTACTACTACTACTACTACAAATAATAGTAATTCTAATAACAATGTCGATTTAAATCTTTCATATAAAGAGCGAAACCCAATTACACCGGTGGAAGAAACAAAAGGAGTGGAATGTAAAAATTATGATATTATTCCATATGTTGCATGCATCCACTCGTGTCAAATCCATTGTGTTGATTTTTCATGGGGCTTGAAATGGATGTTCACTGGTGGTAGTGATGGGTTTATAAGAAGGTATAATTTTTACGACTCTGTAAATGGGAAACTACCATTGACAGTAGCTCAAAGGCACCCATTTGTTGATACAATCACAAAATCTGGTGTAGCAGTATCATACTGGGAAAATGAGCAACCACTTTTTGAGGCTGACATCAAGTTAGGGAAAGATAATTTGTATGAACCAAAGGCAAGTCCAGTATACTCATTGGCAGTTCAATCAGAAGCATTATGGATATTAGGAGGGTTAGAATCTGGCGGGATTAATTTACAAACAGTTCGACATAATGAGGGCCAAATTCAAGCATATATGCATAAACATACAAGTGCGATATCAGTATTGAAATTAGATGATGATGAAACAAAATTTATAAGTGGATCATGGGATAAAAATATTATAGAATGGGATTTAAATACTGGGAAAAGTATACGGGAGTTTAATGGATCAACAGGGCAGATTTCAGCGTTGCAATTTCAACCAGCTGGTGGGTCATTAATATCTTCAAAATTATCCGAAGAAAAACCAAAAATAGATGAGGAGGACGATGATGATGAAAAAAGCTTGGATTCATTATTCGGGTCAGATGAGGAAGATGAAAATGATAAAAAAGATGAGAATGAAGAAGAGGAAAATGTTGCCAAAGTCGTGGATAATAAAAGCGTATTTTTATCTGCTGCTATTGATGGTAGTGTAGATATATGGGATAGACGACAACGTAAAAAGGCGGGCCATTTACATGTACCGGAGGGAACGCCGCCATGGTGTATGAGCGCATGCTGGTCGACTGATGGTAACTCAATCTTTGTTGGTAGAAGAAATAATTCAGTTAATGAGTTTGATATTCGGAAAAGTTTAATCAAACCGACAAGGACGCTGAAATTCCCATCAGTTAGTGGAGCAGTGTCTACAGTATGTGCCATGCCATCGGGGAGACATATTTTGTGTGGAAGCCATGATAATATGAGATTATACGATTTGCATGCACCGATGGCTAAAAATAAAACTCCATTTTACATTGTTCCTGGTCACCATGGGGCAATTTTGAGTACTGTTTATGTTGATCCAAGTTGTCAATATCTCGTTACTGCTAGTGGTAGTCGAGGTTGGCAAGGTAATTCCACAGATGTTGCTCTAATTTATGAAATATTACCATCAAAATAATCCCCAATACGGGAGTTGCGACGGTATCCATGATAAACTTAAAGTCAGAAAGTCAAGATCGAGATAGTCTTTAATTATATAAATAAAAATGCCAACTGTACCGTATATAAAAATTTGTAGAATCAATCAAACTAAGACTAGTGTTTTGATTTTTGATCTCCTATCCTTCGTTGCTGACCACTTGATTGGAATTCATGCTCTTCTTTTAAATCGATACCATAGCTAGTATTTTCTTAATATCTGTACTAGGCGTACTTTCATTTAGCTTTATGAAATTCCTTTGTAGATTAGTACCCTTTAACCATACATACTTTCTATCAATCCTAAGTACATCTCGTCCAATCGCATTGGGTTCGTCGCACTAACTTTTTGTTGAACCAGTTCCCAATATTTGTCATAGTTACGGCGTTCAGATGACCCTCCAAAATCATAAAGTAAAACCAACACTAAACTAAATTTGGGGTGTTTTGCAAAAATGAAACTAGAAACAAAACTTATTAATTGAGAATAACACTTATACTAAAAATGTTGAGCGGAGACACCAGTTTTTGCGATGAAAATCTTCAATCGGAATACTATGTAAATCAATATTGTGCCGATTGTCATATTGTAGTAAACGTTCAATTAACCTGGAAAAATCTCTAGCTTTAACCCTCTCTTCCTAAGTTATTAGCAAACCTTTGAAGAAAGCTTTTTTCGACTTTTATCTAAACCATTAACTGTAATGTCTCGACTAAGCGCCCATAATGTTTGGACAAATTTGTATTCCAAAGATTTGGGACTATCTTGCCATGGAGTTCTAAAGTCCATCTGTAACGGATTGCGTATTGAAATATTTCGGTCTATCGCGGAAAAATCAACCCAGGAGAAACAACAGTTCATTAGCAGGTATGAGCATATTTTGGAATACCAATCATCAGTCCAAACATTAAGTTCCCCAGTATTTGAAATAAGTAATTGTTGCGATCTTAGTACGTGCCCATTATACCCAGGATGAAATGACGAAATTTGTGGTTTAGCTTGTCGAAGCGAGTGGTTTATATGATCATAAACCACAGCTTGGCTTCGATTACTACAAACAATGTACCTGCTAAAGTACCGAAGTTCACAAAACCTATAACGCTGCGATGTTATCTCAAGGTCTACATCATCTATATTTGTTCTTATACGATTGACTAGCTCTCCAAAATGTGTGCAAACGTAAATAAGATCTTCAAATTCTTGAAGAGTTACAATATACTCATCGCATATTGAGACATGGTCCGGCTCTGTTTGGCGAATCACAAAACTTGAAAGAATTCCCCCATCTTCTGAGAGATTTACAAACTTCATTAGTCGATCTTGTTTATCAACCCAAGTCATCAACCGGTTATTGTCAAATATATTAGTGTATCCAGTACAGTCTCCTAATCTCAAATTTCGATCGGCCACATCAACCTCATCCAAAAACCTTGTATCCTTAAGGCTCAAGCCTGGATCTATTAATCTTTCAATGAAAGTGTTGTCATAAACAATTTTTGTGGAGATTCTGAAGCGTTTATTAATGAGTTCAACAGTCAATTGTAAAAAAAGTACATCACACATTCCTAACGTTCTTGAACGGACTATAGTATTACAACTTAAATCTTTTCTGGTAATTATATCGTATTCGTGAAATTTGCAATAGTGAGCTGATAAAATGTTGGGGTCATTTGGCCATTTATCTTGTGGTATGAAGTGGTTTGGAAGACGACTTATAATTATTTTGGGTTCTTGTTGAAAAGACTGTAGACGCTTTTCATAATACAAGGCTTTTGTTAAATTGGGCTTATCAATTAACTCGTCTAGGAAATTTAAGTCAACTGCTGGATAGATGGTTTAACTGAATTTATCCGCGTTTAGCGAGATAATTTCAACGGTCATTGCAATTCGATAAAACCACTAAATCATGTATTGAACCGAGGTTTTCGAAAATGGATATCAGAAGTTCCACAGGTAGTGTAAAAAATATGTTCATATTAATCAAATAGATATAATGGTGGAAAAATTAACAAAACTATATATATAGATTAGAAATTAAAAAAGGTACTATAACTAAATCAGCGTCTAATGTAAACAACAAGGTTGTTTAACACCGATCAGATTTTTAACAAAATCGATTTTAAAATGGGTAATACTTCCATTTTGTTTGCTCAAAATATTCAGATGTTATGTCAGTTAAGTCAATCTCATACCAATTTTGATGATCTTTTAGAAAATCAACCAATCGTGAAAAGTCTTTACTTTTCACCCATCCTCTTCCTAAATTATCAACAAATCTTTGCAATCTGGTTTGTGAGGGCCCTCCTTCTGAAACATTGGTCCCTCGACTAAGTGACCATAATGATTGAACGAATTTGTACTCCAAAGATTTTGGATCTGTCTTCCATGAAGTGGAAAAGTCCATTTGTAAAGGCTTCGAAAGCGATAGATTTGCATTATTAGCTGTAGATAAATCGACCCATGAATAACAACAATTCATAAATAAGATTGAACAAACTTTATTAATCCAGTCACTCGACCATAGGTTCAATTCACCAGATTTGGAGATCAGCAGCTGATGCGTTATTATTACCGACCCTCCAAAAGTTAAATATAATGTATGAAAATCTTGCAGCTTGAATTGACGAACTGAATGCGTTATATGGTCGTAAACCACTCCTTGTTTGATATTATTATAAATAATATACCTATCGAAATATCGAAGATTACAAAAATTATAATACTGTACTGCTGTTGCGGTATCACTTGCAGCATGTTCAACTCTTTTACTGAAAATCAAATGTGTTTTCCGGGTTATTTTTTCTAACGGTGCAGCCCATAAATCCCCGTTGCTATCCAGAAACCACACATGATCTTTGGTACATGAAATTTTACATGATCTTACTGTGTTAATATTTGTTTGCAATACATTAGCTTTTTCCCCAGAATGCGTATAAACCGTGATCATTCCTTCAATTTCTTCAGTGACGAGGACGAATTCATCACTTATTGCGATATATTTGGGCTCCGTATGTAAAATCATAAATTTTGATATAATATCCCCAGTTGGTGATAATTTGACAAATTTCATTGAATAATTTGAGGTCCAACTAATGAGGCGATGGTTGTCCAATAAATCTGTATACCCAGTACAATCCCATAAAGTCGGGTTTCTGCCAGCCATTTCTACTTCATCTCTATCCCAGAATATTTTATCCCCAAGGTCCAAATTGGTGGGGTCTATCGACTTTTCTATTTCAATGTTTTCATGATGGATGTCTGTAGATAATTTGAATTTTTTTGTTTTGAAATCAACAGTCAGATATAGCACTAGGTCTGGACATTGTGCCATTCTTCTTGAAAATGTCATGGTATTTGCTAAAGATATATCTGTTCTAGTAAGTGTGTCTAATGAACTAAAGCGACAATCGTGAATGGATAGCATATTAGTATCCTCTGGCCATTTATCCTGTGGTATTAAAAAAGTCGGTGTTCTATCATCCAACACTATCGGTTGCCTTTTAAAAGCTTTCTGTCTTTTTTCATAAACCAAAGCTTTTATTAAGCTGGGTTTGTTGACCAGTTCGTCTAAAAAATCCAAGTTTATTGTTGGATGAATGGCTCTAACAAACGAATCTGCATTTGATTTGACCGTTATATTCCAGTGACTATTGCACCGCACCAACGATAGTAATACTTCTATAGAATCAACATAATTGAATATGCAGGTCAAAAGCTCTACCGGCAGCGTAGAGAAAATATCCATTCTAAGTGAAATTTCCGATGTGCATGTGTGTGTCAGTAAGGAAAAGATAAAAAAGTCAAACTCAAATTCAAATGTGGGACATCGTCCGTTGATAAACGAGCCGGTGATACAAAAGGATTAAAAAAAAAAAAAAATTCCGTTGGGCGCAAAAGCGGGGTGAAGTGATAAGATAAGATATTAATGTATTAAGGAAAAAAAAATAAAAAAAAAAATATTATGAATCTAGAGAAAAAAACTAAACATCGTCACCACGTTCGATTTCAACGTTAAAGACATAAGTAACTTTAGCTTCAACACAAGCTTCAGGAACAGTCAAAGTATCTGGGTAGGCAGCTAAAACATTACCTTCGGTATATCCTGGATCAGCACACGCGTAGAATTTACCAATTGGTTCCTTCTCTGGATTAACAAATGAGACATCATCTTCATAAGCCAGGTGCCATTCGTTTTTATAGCTTTGTTTTGGCAAGAATTGAATAGGTTTGGCTTCAGTAAATGGCAACGGAGGTCCTTGAGTAAAATCTTGAGTTTGGAAAACAGAGACCGCTGGGCCGACATTGAAAGCTATTTGTCGGTTATTGAAAGAGTACCACCCTGTTTCAATAGGTGGAGTATCAGTCAAAACTGCATAGTCACCAGCACTAGTAGTGCCTGGTGTAACCCAATATTTTCCTTTAGAAACAGCGCCCGCATCTTCTTGGACTTCGACTCGTAGTTGAAAGTACTGGACTGCCATCGCAGCTGAAACAAATACTGGAAGTAATGATAGCTTCATTGTTTTATAATTGATTAGTTGAAGTGAAATGCAAATCTAGGTTTGTAAAATTAGTTATTTTAAGGCCAATTTATAGAATTATGATTATTACGGAATTTGGAATGTTATAAATTTAAACTGAGGGATACCAAGATCTCATTAGGATTCATTTTTTCTTTCCTACCAAAACATTATATTTCGGGTAAATCCCGAATACTAGGATTAAACCCATCATATTGCGAGATTGAAAAAGAGCCCCCGATAGTTTTCCCCTGACCCTGACGGGTGCCCCCCCCCTCTATAATTTGTCATATAGACAGTAGTTTGCGCACACAAATCAAGCACAATTTTTTTTTTTTTTTTTTTCAAATCAACGAAGGTTGACTCGATTCGATTTTGCTGGTAGCAACTTGAGCAGCGTTCAAAACGTCAGTCTTGGCCGGTTCTTGTTCCCAGTTCCTCTTCAACTTTAGGCTAGGACTGGAAGCGTGTTTTGTACTGATGGAATAGGTCGTCGTTCTTAGGTCGAATGCTGAATGTATGCTGTTCAAACTCAAAAAATTGGGCGATTATCTGTCTCCCTGAATATGCGTATTAAATAGGGCGCCGGAAACCATCATCCAATCGTTCGAGGTCCGACATATTATCTTTTTATTCTATTATACTTTTAGTTCTAGCTATACGAGATTAAACTTACCTATTGAGGTTGTATTGATATATTAACATTATTGGAGGCTTTTTTGAATTTAGTTGATATTATTTACAGCTTATACCAATTGAGAAATTTCAGTTAGAGAATAACTTTGATAATACAACTGCTGAATTTACCGTGCGGCTTAAGCTGTAAAAGTAATCACGTGAATTACAATCACGTGATATTTTTTTATACAATAAAACTTGTTCACAGCAACAACAAATTGAGTTCTTAACTTGTAATATTCCTAATGGCATTTACTGTAGGCTCGTATTAAACCTATAAGCGTAGGTGACTTTACAATACTCGCGACTTCATACTAATAGCATTGTCGATGTTGAAATAATATATTATTAAAATGAGCAATAATAAAAGTGAAGAGAGAAGGTTAGAATCTCCCATTCACATTTCTTATATAGTACATAATTGTTTACCTTACCCCTTTTTCGGTAACCATATCATAGAAGGTTATAGAACCTATAATAGTGCTTATGTAAGCACAACATCTTCTCATAGTGTAAACCCAGGAAACGTGCAACAGGATCTTACACTCTGCCCCCCTAAGCGACAACCCAGTGTTGTTCAATCATACTATCATAATAACCATTATCGTAATCTTGTTTCATTTAGGGACGCGTCATAAACACTGTGGAGAACTGTTGCAAAAGTTATCAATAGAATAGCTGCATCGCGTAATCTTTTTTTTTTTTTTTTTTTTTAATTATTTTTATTTTATTAAAGCCTAGGCCACCATTTTACAAATCGTCATGAGGTGTACAAAAATCTGTTCCCTTAATAATACAATTGTACCAGTCCCTGCACCATCCTAATCCTTCACATTCGTTCACAGTCTCGTATTGACCTGGCCCCTCAGCGTGGTTGTGGCTAAAGTTTTCATATATGACTCTCACATAAGATACCGCTTCTCTCCCATTCACAAACACACCGTTATAGTTCGATTGCGCATTTTCCTTCAATGTGTCAGATACTATATCAAAACCTAACGCTTCAGTGACATAATCTACAACCTGGTCTCCTCCGATGTCCAAATCTATGTTACCGGCTGCTGTTACTTTCACACTTTTAATATTTGACACATCATCACCGCCGCGTTTGTTTACTTTGTCGTCGTCTCGCTCGTCTGCGACATTAAATGATGCCATCCCGTGGGTAGCGTTAACCCCAACTGAATACTCAAGTTGATGCTCGTTATTAGATTTTATGTTTGCAACGACAGGCCAACCACCATTGCTACTGCCGTCGCCGCTAAACATAACATAGCTCTGCATTGTATCAACTGACACATTACCAAAAATCCTCGGATTACCGCTCCTAAGTATATTCGCCACTTCATCACTGATAGCATTATTACTACGCTTTACATTGTTTATAACCCCGAAAGATCCAAAACCCCGTAAACTGTTGCGAGCCCGCCACCAACAGCAAGCGCAACTCTATCACATCTAGCAGTATTGCTCACCAAACCACACACACCATATGATGATACAGCACTTCCACCTACGACACATGATCCATAGAATAGCTTGTCATTTCCTGCTGCCTGCTCAGAGATTTCAGCAGCTTCATTAGCTATCTTACGTTTGCAATTATTAGTAGCATACACATTATTTGCCAGTGAAAGTAGTACCAAAAGATTCAAATCAAACTTCATCCTAGTTGTTAGATTAAAAAAGTGAAGAGGGAAGGTTAGAATCTCCCATTCACATTTCTTATATAGTACATAATTGTTTACCTTACCCCTTTTTCGGTAACCATATCATAGAAGGTTATAGAACCTGTGAGTGAGTGAGAAATCATTTATTTTATCCAGGTCCGCTAATAAGTAGCAAAGAGACCTGCTGAGTTTGCAATATACATAAAGCTGTTCTAATTATACCAAAAAAATAATAATAATGTTCAATTGTGCCATCCACAGTAGTTTACAATAGTGATATACTTATAAGAGCACAACTTTTTTTTTTTTTTTTTTCAATTTCCATAATATATTAAAATACTAT
>JAJLUN010000080.1:0-66675 GCA_030564365.1 Blastobotrys arbuscula | reverse complement strand
ATAACTACAAAATTTCGTATAACCGCATTGCCAAGCTAGTTCAGGGTTTTTATTATTATTTAGCAACGCTTAATAACATCAATTAAGCTTTGAAGGCATCAGCCGAAGTCTAGGCAAGGTAAGGCTTTAGAATGACAAGTCACAGAGCTGGATATAGATATTGGTGAAAAAAATTTTAAAATAAAAATTGCTACAAGATCTAGATCCGATTTGTTTGATCAGTTGATTATCAATATAAGATCAATTGCTGATTTCTTTTTATTCGGGATACTTAAACTTGAAAAAAGAAAAAGAAACAGTTGATAAATATAGAAAAACATTTCTTTTTGAAATATTTTTTTTTAAAATTGTTGACCTGCGTTTAAAACACATAGACTTAAAACCTGCAATAAGAACCCACACTGGTCACAGATCGCCGTAGACTTGTCAAATTGGAAATTTTAAGCAATGCATACGCACGATCTTTATGCATACCCTTGTTTATTTTCTTTTTATTGTTTTTTTTCTTTTTATTTTTTGTCTTGAATTAATATTATCAGATAATTATTGAGATGTCGGACCAAAGTCGGAACTCGGAGCCTACCACAGCTTCAAGCTTAGGACGTGCGGATGCGTATTATACGAGAAGCTGAAAAATTATCTGATTTTTTTTGTTTTGGTTTTATTCTAACCCTTTTTTCATCTAATCTGATCCAATCAGCTCCATCCTCAAGTTTAATAAACTTTTACTACAGCTCATGTCTTGCATATTATTTTGCCTCTTCTGTTTATTGTTACTTTTTTTTTTGTTCGTTTTGCTGGTTTCCGAGATTTTCCACACTGAGTTTACCATCATCGCTCATACTGAGATTACCTTTTGTTAGCTACAGATCTAAAAGATATATCATAACGGGGCCCGCGTTTAATAACAAAAAAAAGAAAGGTAAACATATCGCGCTATATAAATAAACATAAAATTCCCACTTTTTGTTTTTCCTTCTACGACCTTTTTTCTATCGACATCAATAACTTTTTATTACACCAATCGACTCGCAATACTTCGCTCTTTTCAACAATGGCTCAAGTATTCGAAACCAGTGTGTTTTTTATCACACTTCGGGAGTGGAAAGTGTTCCTTATAATTACAATAAAATAGAATAAGATAGCTAACAATATTTTTAGTCTGGAAGCCTCAGTGATCATCTCAGTGTTGCTAGCATTCATCAAACAAGGTCTAGGGAAGACTAATGAGGAGATGGATAAGAAATTATATAAGAAGCTAATCTGGCAGGTGTGGATAGGTGCAGCTGCAGGTTTATTAATTTGTTTCGCTGTTGGCGGTGCCTTCATTGGTGTTTTTTACTCGTTGGGTAAAGATATCTGGGCATCTAGTGAAGATTTATGGGAAGGTATTTTCAGTATTATTGCTACTGCTATGATTACAGTTATGGGTCTTGCAATGTTGAGAATCAACAAGATGCGAGAAAAATGGAGAGTTAAAATTGCCGAAGCTATTGTTAATACTGAGAAGAAAAGCAAATGGCGAATTACTCAGTGGTCTAAAAAATACGCGTTGGCATTGCTACCGTTTGTTACTACTTTACGAGAAGGTGTTGAAGCAATTGTATTTATTGGTGGTGTTTCCTTGGGTGTTCCAGCCACAGCATTCCCATTGCCAGTTATTTGCGGGTTAGCTGGCGGATGTTTCATTGGTTACTTGATTTACAAAGGGGGCAATTTCTTATCAATTCAATATTTTTTGATTGCCAGTACATGCTTTTTATATTTAATTTCCGCAGGGCTGTTTAGCAAAGCTATTTGGTACTTTCAAATGTACAAATTCTCTCAGCAAGCTGGTGGTGATGTTGCAGAAAATGGGACAGGCCCAGGCAGTTATAACATTTTCCAAAGTGTTTGGCATGTTAACTGTTGTAACCCGGAAACCGATGGCGGTTGGGAAATCTTTAATGCATTGTTTGGGTGGCAGAATAGTGCCACCTATGGGTCGGTTATCAGTTATAATATCTATTGGCTTTTTATCATTTTAACAATCATGGCATTATTGTACCAAGAAAAGAAGGGTAGCTTCCCATTAATGGGGTGGATGAAGAAGAAGGAAAAGAGTGAAGAAGAAAGACAAGAGGTTATGGAACAAGCTAGACGTGTTGCTGCTATGAAATACGGTGGGAAGGACTCAGCCAATGTATCTGTTAATAAAGTTGGAGAAACTGGATCAGATAGTCATGAATTGTCTGATTTGGAACAACAACGGGAGATTGTGTAGCTTTTTTATTAATAAATCCGAATTCGTAAGGATAGGAGTACTTTTTGCTTTCTTTTTTTTTTTTTTTTTTGTTTCAAATTTAAGCCGCTCGAACAGTTGCAACGGTAGGTCTTGGCTATGCTGGTCTTTTAGAATTGGTTGACACTAAGGTTCAGTATTGTGGGGCAAATTTTTCCGCCAAAAATAATATGAAAGTTTTGATTTTTTTTAGTTCAGCGAAACATTTAAACGGCCTTACATCGCTATAGGATAAATACTCTACACCGCACATGTCCAAACCATAGGTTTACCAGCTTCAATTTGTGTCGTGTTAAGTGCAAGCAGCGCTTATATACCATGAATGAATAATTGTATTTATTATGCTCATAACCTAAGTCTCTTATTTTGAATGGCTACGTGTGTTACAATTTTTTATCAAAAATAATAAAGTTTTTAAAAATATAATAAGAACCAAGTTTAAATTATTTAGACTACCAAAAAATATTAGCTTAACAAATATATTTACTCAAGTCGGATGTAACGTAACCCTCATATTGTAAGAACCCATCCATACCTGAAGCAATGATCAAACTTGCTAGTGAGATTTCTGGCTTTGGTAGTTCTCTGAATTCTCGCCATCTGGAAAGTTGACGATATAGCCCAGCCATTTTAAATTCCATCATAAAAATTTCATCTCTATTGTCGATTTTCAATCTAGTATACACAGCTGTTGCTCGAGGAACAACACCGCTCAAGGCACAGAGATATGTGGACTTGATTAATTCTTCAAAATTCTTTGGTTCTTTGAACTTGTCGTTGATGGATTCAACTAATTTTTGTTGACCAACATGATCAAGGTTTTTCCAAATATCATAAAATTTTTCAAAATGATTTCGTTGAATTGGAGCAAAATCTGGAAAACAATCTTCATGACCTTTCTTCAATTCTTTCAATTCATTTTGGCAAGCGTTAATTGTTGTTGCCAATAAGTCGTGATACTTTGATGCGCAGATTTCATAACCTTCAAAGGTGTTATCGGCTCTTTGTTGTTCAATAGTCATTGCACTTTTTTATTTATTTTTTGATTATAAGTTTGTGTAGATAGAAAAGATTTTGAATTTCCAAAGCAAAAGGGCGACCTTATATACTTTTTATTTATGTCATGTTAAATGTTGTATCAAATTTTTAAGCCTGATAACCCAGCGCTAACTTGATAACAATTTTAGTTGATGATGATTTAGTGTATGCAATTCTCAAGCTAAAAACAACACACCTGGGTTTATTTTTGTTTAATTGTTCAAAAGAATGGATACTCAGCGGTGCTAAGCACTAAAACAAGTTGATGAATATTTGGAAATAGATTGCTAAATTTTTGGTGTTGTTGATAATGCTTTTTCAAAATAATATGAAAGATTCTAAAGCACTAGGCTGTTTGCAAAAACACGCTAGTGTTTCAAGGACAGGGTAGCCAAAGCCATCAGCGTTATAACAGTTGTATCGCGCATACCGCCACTGGAATTATAAGCTAATAAAAATATCTAATAGTAACATTGCATGGATACAAACCTCAAATCTCGAACATCAATAAATGTTCATAACAATTAACTAGCAAATATTTATTTTATGCTATTAACGACAAAAATAAACATTAAAATAGGAAAGTTTAGTCATGACTGCAGTTTTATCGGCAAATTATAATTCCAAAAAGTATCAGCTATTTTCCACTTTGGAACAGCTAGTCGCACTAGCGAGCGTCATTATTGAACTTTATCATATGTTTGATTTCAATATGCGATTTGGATCAAAATTATTTCCAAGATTATTTTTTTTCAATTCCAAGCATGCAAAAGAGTTTCAGTAATATAAAAAAAATGAAGATTATTTGGTATATAAAAGGAAAAATTAGTATATTCAATTCTAGTGCGATTTTTATACAGACATGAAAAAAAAACAGTAACAATAGAATTTGGATATAAAGAGTAACAAGATTAAACCAGTGAATAAAGCTATATCATGATAATTGGTTGGGTGCGATGAAGTTACAGTGGAACATGATTTCGCAACCTTAATCAGATAAATTATTCATCACACGTTAGTGTTATAATTACAAGATGCATGAAAATCATGAGCTCCCTCATACGTCTATATGAATTCTTAAGGACGATCTTTGGATAGTAAATTCATTGAGAGATCCATGCATGTACGCTCTTATTAATCGAATTCTAAGCACGATGCATAAAAAAAAAAAAAAAAAGTTTTGATCAGAGATTGTAATATTAAAACTGTCGGAACGAAACCCTGAATCATCTTGGCGATGCGGATTCCCACCCTGTATGTTCAATTGCACTTTTCACGACTTTGAACTACGTGGATATTGGGACTTTTTGTTCAAAGATTTTTTAAGGTCCTGCATTAATCGATATTTAAACCTGGTTCATGAACTGTCTTGTAGATCAGTCAGTTCGTAAATTCTGCCGCCTTTACATCAATTATACTTAATTATAAGTGAAATTTTATTGTAGTGTTTCAAAACAAAAAAAAAAAAAAAAAATTTCAACACTGTACACGCCGTGTTATTATTTGAATTTAATGTTGAGAGATGGTTGTGGTGACAAAATATTGGGAATTTTGTTACCTCTTATTATTTTAAGCGCGAGAATATTTTATACGAATAACTTTTAGATCTGGCTCAATAGTTGTATCCGAGTTTTGGTATTGTAAAACTCGAGCTGGAAAATGACGGAAAGCAGCAAAAGTAATGAAGACATGACGATAGTATTAGAAACATTGCTGAAGGATAGAATTGATTGGGTCAGATTAGATGAAAATTTGAATAAACAGAAATGTAATTTTTCTTTTTAGGTGTGGACCGACCCCAGCTCCGATCTTTGTTACAGTCTGACAAACGGCACAAAAACTTATCTGATGAATTTAAAAAAAAAAAAAAAAAAAAAAATTCATCTATAAAAACGAGGATGTGCATTAATATTATAAAAGCACAAACAATTTGACTTATTTATGATCGATCTGTGACCTTTGCGGGAGGATATTGCATAACGAGTGAATCAGATGTTTTTTTTTTTTTTATATGCGTAGATCAACGATTTTAAAGAGTTTTCAAAAAGCAACTTTTTCAATCGTTATCAATCGGGATCTAATAAAATGTTTTTTTTTTGTCCAAACTTGGGGATAAAAAGTAGCATGGGATATTTATAAACCACCGCAACCGTATTAGTTATTTTTTGGAGTTTATGGTCGTTTTTGGGCTAATACACTGAATACAAAAAGAAATCCAAAAAAAAGAAAGCAGTAACATGAAATTTTTTTTTTTTTACTAGATAATCTATTATTAAACCTTTAGTCACAACTACTTGTTTATTTACATAATTTATTATTCTTACCATTTGTATGATACAAATATTCACCAATTGAAAAATTCAACTCTGTGATCTTATAATTTTCAAGCCCAGACCTTGATAACCACGAGGCTTAATCTTATCTACTGTGAATGCCAAAATAAAAATAAAAAGCCCTGAACCGTCTTGGCAATGTGGATAGTTGCCCTTGTAACAAAAAAAAAAAAAATTTTTCCAAGCCAGAACGGGCCAATGAAGTGTCCCCCCGCGCGGGACTGTAAACTGTTTCATCTCCCTCAATTGGAAGTTGCATAAAATGATTCATTGGTGAGGTGGGCCTTATTGCTGAGCCAGCTATAAACAAAAAAGAGTTTTGTATAACTTATATTCAGATCCTGCCTGGTTTAAAACTGCTTATGATCTGATAATTACAAATTTGCATAATATATTCATTATAGTAATGTTATGTGCATATCAATCAACCTTGCAGCAGCAGCCTCCAACCTGCCGAGGTAACTTGAATCTTTTTCATCAATAATTATCAATCTAAATCCATGGTATACAATTTTTATAAGCTTTTGGCTTTTGTGATTTGTCTATTTAATTGTCATCGCTCTTGCAATATGCAGGTGGGAAATATGTAATACTTTCCGAAACTGGGCTACGCTACTAGTGAAAAATTTCAGGGTTTCGATTGACCGCAATAAAGTTAGCATAGACTTTGTGAGCAGAGTTTATAGCCAAACTATAATGGCCCTGCTAGCCACGGAATAGAGCGTGATGGGCATCACGCTGTATCTCATTAACTAGGTGCTTTTGCTTGCGCGAGGGTTGGGACCAGTTTAACGATAGTAATAATATTGCAAAAATCAAAACGACAATGAAGCAACCATAGTACAAAACTCTATGGGTTAAGTTCATTAATCTAGATACCTAGAATGACAATGGTTGTTTTAGAATAGAATGATAAATTAATATAAAAATATTGATTGCTGAGTTTATTATATTATATTTCAATGGCTATGTATTCCTGAGTAATAACGACGCCAGATTGATATTCAACACAAAATTTAGCTAACCACCTGACACCGTTTTCATATTTGTTTCATAAACTAGCAGAAAGAGCCAATATAGAGTACCAGTAAGCGCCATATTAACTCTATGCTATGATTAATATGTTCAAATTCCTTTTGTTAATAGCATATCAACTTATGAGCTCATCTGTTGCAAGTGTAAGCTTATAAAACATATATTTTATGGCGATTAAATTGATTGGAACCCCCGGAATAAGGGCGCCAGTCACAGTGTGGGAGTCAAAATACCTCAACTATGATCAGATAACTTTGGCCATTCATCATCTAACATTCGAAAAAAAAAAAAAAATTCAATTTAGTTTATTCCTACATGAATGCGTGACAATCGTGAGCACACCCATATGCTAATATGAAGGCGATCTGTTACAGTTTGGTTATAAATTCAAATTTTTTTTTTTTTTTTTTAATCCATGCTGAAGCATGCATACGCATAGGCTCTTAATAGCAGTCGATCTGATCCTAATTCTAAACATAACCCAGCTTGCTGCCTGTAGAACAAAAAGCAAGGTTTATTTTTATCAATCTTGATCAGAGATCGAAAAATGGAATTAAACTAAAAAAAAAAAAGTCAGAAAAACGAAACACATGTTGGTCAATTAGTTGGTCCGAAAAAAATTCTGTTTTACCATTCCGAAAATTGAACAGCAATTAGAAAAAGAAAAATTTCATTCACTAACCCAGCTTACTTAGCTGTAGATGATCTTCTGTGAATCCCATTCCGTTACATTTGGACCTTTATAACCAGCATTGAACTTTGTTTTTGAATTGTCGTTTCTCTGTCTTTCTAAATTTTTATGGTCTGTGACCGTTTTGGATTCAATTGTTAAAGCCTTACTGCCTAGACTAGATAAAACTTGTAATCTAATTATAAAGAAAACCTGCCAGAATAAAGCCCTGAATTATCTTGGCAACGCATTCTCTTCTTATGTTCCTTGCAAGTGCTCGTTTAAACCACATGTGGAACACAGTTTCCTTCTCCCGACGGGTGCTCTTTTATTAATTTCGTCGGGTCGTTTTCAAAATGTACAACTCACTTTGTAAATTTTTTTTTTTTTTTTTTCAAAGCCATGCATACGGCCAAATTTTGACTGACTGATCAACTGCGTCGATCAGTCAGTTCCTAAATTCTTTTGGAACCCTTTCATCAGTTTGGTTAAGATCAGAGCCGACAAATAGAAATTACCTATTGCTTGAGTGAGATGCGTCTTAAATCTGAAAAAGAAAAAAAGAAAAAAGAACCATGATATTCATTTGTGCATGCATATTACTGAGAGTAAGACATTCTGAAAAAAAATTATCTGATTAAGGCCTGTAACTTATTATTAAATAAAATTTCAGTCTGCGGGAGAGCGAATTTATCAGATTGAATAGATTGGAGCGTCTCTATACTATTTACAAAGTTTTTTTTTTGCAAAAAATGATCAAAAAAGGGAGGATTTATAGTATATATACGCTCAGCTTTCCAGATTCCATCTGTATGCTGAACAATATGGGTTTGAAAGCAAGTTGAACCTATAGAAAAAATCTGGCTGATGACTTTCGTGTCTTGAATCTTAATTAATAAATCTTTCATCTCCCGTTTTTTTTTTTTTTTTGTTACCAAGAGCGTTATTGTCAACTTTTCGATTTTCGAACGTTTATTAGATTGACCTGTCCGTCGGGCCAACCCGAGCTGACCAAACATTAGTAGCAAAAACGTTTCAATCCATATCCAAACATTTCATTAATTTCAATAAGTGATCGATCTTTTAAAACCATCTGAGTTTATTGCAACGAACGATCTACGACCTATTTGGCGGTATTTTTCAAATCCTGTCGATCGGAATCGTTTGAAGCATTGAGTAAATCAAATCTCGTGGACCAGCAATTGTTAAGTTAATATACATATCTAAAACAATTTGAAAAAAAAAGAAAAAGAAAAAGCTAAAGGAAAAGAATAAACTTTAAAAGAATAACAAAGAATTCCGACTGGAAAATAGATCACCCCATAAATTGACCCAGATGTACTTAAGCAAACCTTAGATTGTATATTTTCATCAGATAAAAAGACAAACCCCCCCCTATACGTATATATTGAGAGGTGCATATATTTTGATTTATCTATTTAATCAAAACAAGTAATTACCGTTATAAAATAAGAATAATGGTCAAGACACGATAAAATCAACAAATACCCAAATGACAACCATGGATATTTCGACATTGATCATTATTGTACGTACCAAGATTACAAATTTTCTACTTTCCATCATGCCGTGTGTCCATGCCCATAGGCTCTTTTTGAGTCACTCATATATGAACTTTACAAAATATCATAGGTAAATAATATTGCCTCAATAATTTTCAAAACATCTGATTCATTCAAAAGAAAAAAAAAAAATTTTATATGTAATAATAGTTTGCAATTTTTTATACCTCTATCGGTGTTACGGCGGGGGCTGGCGAAGAATTGTTTACGGCCAGTATTATCAGATCCTGGCAAAAAAATAAACCAAAATGTCATCGACACATTGGACTTTTGTAAAAGAAAAAAAAAAAAAAAAAAATACCATCAACTGAATCTTTAAACTGCATTTGTTTTCATAAGTTGCATTGAAAGTATGGTAAACATTTTGTAACCAAAAAAATTATCAATACCCCAAAAATCGTGTGAAAATTTGTTGTCAGATTTCCCAAGTTGGGAATATCTGATTAAAAGTCGGAGATCTATCTAGCAAATCAGATCAATCCGTTTGGGGCCGCCAACCTAATTTCTCCGTTCAAATAATTTTTTTTTTTTCATCCCTAAGCGCGCCCAGCTTTTTTTTTTCTTCCTCAATAGAATATTTAAATACTGCCATATCCACATTTTTATATTAAAACAATAGTTAAAAAAAAAAAAAAAATGAACCCACTACTTTTACTAGGGTTTGTTTCGGCGGCATTAGCCAAAACGGTCCATTACGACTTTGAAACCACGTGGGTGCGTCGAAACCCAGATGGTATGAAGGATAGAAAAGTTATTGGTATCAATAATCAATGGCCTCTGCCTACCATCGAAGTTGATAAAGGCGATCGAATTGTTGTTAATTTAACAAATGGGTTGGGGAATGAAGATGTCAGTATCCATTGGCATGGTATGTATCAAACGGGTTCTAATAATATGGATGGTGCACCGGGGGTAAATCAATGTCCTATCCCCCCTGGTGAATCGTTTATTTATGATTTTGAAGTTAAACAAAATGGTACTTATTGGTACCATACACATATTGATGGTCAATATCCAGATGGGTATCGAGCTCCATTGCTTGTTCATGATAAGGATGCCTATTTTGCAGATCAATATGATGAAGAGTTGGTTCTTACATTAAGTGATTGGTATCATGAATTGATGGAAAATATCACTCCAGAATTTATGACCGTTTATAACCCAAGTGGTGCCGAACCAGTTCCAGATTCCATGTTATTCAATGAAACTCAACGAACGTCAATTGCTGTTGAACCAGATAAAACTTATTTGCTAAGAATTATCAATTTGGGTGCATTTGCTTCTCAATTTTTTTATATTGAAGATCATGATTTGGAAGTTGTTGAAATTGATGGTGTTTACGTTGATCGTTATAAAACTGATATGCTTTATGTCACTGCGGCTCAACGGTATGCTGTTTTGTTAAAGACCAAGAAGAATAAAACTAAAAATTACCCAATTGTTACCATCTATGATTCCACAATGTTTGATCTCATTACTCCAGAAACTGAGCTAAATCAAACAAATTGGTTGGAATATGATAAAAAGAAGCCTCATAATGAAGCCAAAATAAAAGTTGACTCAAGTGAAGATTTGGAACCATTAGATGATATGGACTTGGTCCCACATGACCGAGAAGAACTATTACCAGAGCCAGATCAAGTCATTGATCTTACTGTTACGATGAACAATTTAATGGATGGTGTTAATTATGCTTTTTTCAATAATATCACATACACGATGCAAAAAGTCCCAACTTTGTATACCGTGTTGTCTGCTGGTGACCAAGCTTCTGATCCTAGAATTTATTCTGAATTCACCAATCCATTTGTTTTGAAACACAATGATATTATTGAAGTTGTTCTTAATAACGCGGATGATGGTGTCCATCCATTCCATTTGCATGGCCATCAATTCCAAGTGGTTGAACGATCTGAAGAATTTGATGAACCAACTGCTTATGATAAAAAGGATGCTGCCAAACCAGCGAAGTACCCAATAAGACGAGATACTGTGTTTGTTCGAGGTAATGGTTATGGTGTTTTTAGATTCAAAGCTGATAACCCAGGTATTTGGCTATTCCATTGTCATATTGATTGGCACATGACTCAAGGGTTAGCCGTTCAATTCATTGAAGCTCCAGATCAATTACAAAAAGATATGAAAATTCCACAAAACCATTGGGATGTTTGTAAAGCAAAAGGTATGAAGACTGAAGGTAATGCTGCTGGGTCTACAGATTTGTTGGATTTGTCGGCTGAAAATCGACAAGCAGACTTTTTACCTCCTGGCTTCACTCCAAGGGGTATTGTCGCCATGGTGTTTTCATGTGTTTCTGCCTTCTTGGGGATGGCTGCCATTGCTTATTATGGATTACAAGACGTCAAGGTTGCTGAACCAGCCCCAGTTTTAGAAGAATATCGTGATGAAGAATAGTTTATTTTTTTTTTTGTAATTCCGTTTGTAATTTATACGTTTTAATGCTTTTATGATTGATTAAAAAAAAAAAAAAATTTTCTTAATTATATAATTAAATAACCTCCCGGAAAAATGCAAATATGTTGTTTTTTTTTAGTGCATAAGATTAACTGTTGATGCCTGCACCTGAGCTTCGTCTTCGGTCACCAACCCATAAGTTAGGAGATTAACCGTTGATGCCTGCACCTGAGCTTCGTCTTCGGTCACCAACCCATAAGTTAGAAGTATAATCTCGTTGTGACGCTGGATGCTGTGATTTATGGCTCCGCAGGTTAAATGCCCAATCGAGGTATGATCCTCTTCTTTGTCGGACTGACCCTTCTGATGGAGGACTTGATGATAAATTGTTATTAGAAACCTTATTATTGTTCAACATTTTTTTTTTTTTTTAAATTGGTGATAAAAAGAATAAATATTAAAAGGAAAAAAGGGAGATATTTATAACTTTTGACCTATTATAATAGTATTAGTAATGAGTTACAGCCCAAAATACTTTATTTGGTGGTAATGTTGCTTTGCTATCTTTTTTTTTTTCGAGTGATTTCCCCACACTCTTTTTTTGATCAGGAGTTGTCATGATGATTAATGCACAAACCCGCGCAGGAACTACTACTAAAGTGGTGAGCTCGAACTGCTTGCGCAAAACTGTAGTGTGAACAAATGTATCTCCCTATTTGAATAAGCACAAAGATAACCTAATGAGCAGATAAGAGGAGCCGCATATTCATGGGGCTTTCTTTTTAGGAAACAGCAAGCCAATAAAAACCTCTCTATTTGAAAAAGGGTTAATTGTGCTTGCGCAATTATCGATAGCAAAAAAGTGTTATTGTCGGAGTTCCGGTGACTTTTTTTGCAAAACCTTTAGATTTCCCCACCTGTTGTTATTAAATAAAAGAAACAACATTCAAGCTAGTTCTAGATTTTGTAATCGTATCTTGGTCATACCTCTATGTCTTACAATTGATAGCTATCATTTCTATTGAGGTTTAAGTAATCCAAGCCTGAAAGATTATTATTTAGCGAGGACCCTTTTACGGGGTTGAGAAATAAAATAATATAAAAGAGATTCGCGATTGGACATGGTAAAGGTAATGAAATGCAGTGGAATGTAATACATAATATCCACATCGCGTCTTGTACAATAAGATTTCCCAATGAAATAAACCAAGGAAGAAAACCTTAAAAAAACTTATACGCATACGGTACCGTGTACCGAACGTATTACTGGACCGAAGCGAGGACTGTATAAGCGGAGACGTACTTGAGTTCTTAAAAACTAGTGGTGGGAGGATAATAGAAATGAAAAAAAGAATCTGATTACTACTCGAGTAGGAATAGCGTCTAGATTTCAGTCTTTAAGCTGTGGCGATTTTTGACTTGAAATCGACGTTCTACATTGTGGCACAACTAAACCACTTATGAACATAATGATTAAATCAGGTTATTCTCCTGTCAATTATCATTTAATATTTGCCTTTTAGTCCCCAAAAATGTATTTTGGTGCGTTTGGATGGTTATCAAAAAAATCATGATATTAGTATTTTTTGAGTTTTGGTGAATTTAATTTTCAGCGCGTTGAACAGCAGCATTTTGGCGTCTTGCATGCGGAGTATTGTACGCGGCTTGAAGAGCTGAAACAGCTTTCAACAGGACGATTATTTGGATTTTTGGCAAACGCACTGCAACCATGAAATTTTCACCTGATTTGCATAAGAAATTACCTGGTGAAATGGTCATTAAATGTTTCCTAAAAACCATGCAGCGCTAAAGGTGGACTTTTAGTAAAACATAGTAGGAGTAAAAAAGCATAAAAATACTACTGTGTGTGGTGGCTGCTATTGACCCTGTTGTGGCAGATCCAATGGATCAAAACTGTAGGCCATGTAAAAAAAGTCCAAAAAAGTAGAGTTAACAGATTTTTTAAGTAGAGTTATCTCCACTTTGAGACCCCGTACAATCCTAATTTTTATACCAAATAATTCTCTCAAATACACCACAAATCTCCTTAAAAGAGTGTTTTTGGTGTTTTTGAATTTTAGTGAAAATATCATTTTATTGGGACCGCTTGAAAATATTAACCGGGCTTGAAAATATTAATCAGGCTTGAATATTAATCAGGCTTAAATATTAATTAGGCTTGAATATTAACCAGGTTTGAACTACACACGCTTGAATGTTAATAGTTCAAATATTACGTAAAATACGACGTCAAATAAAATTCTACGTAAAATATTACGTAAAAATATTACGTAAAATATTACGTAAAAATATTATGTAAAATACGACGTTAAAGAAATTTTCTACATAAAATGCTACGTTAAGTGCGGCTTGGGCCAGCACATTTCGCGTTTTTTTCTTCAGGTTAATGCTTTTTTGTAAGAATTACACTCTAACCCCTTGTCACTACTAGCGGAGTTTACCGGACTTATTATATTACCGATTAGGTATAAGCCTAGATCTTATTATTATATATACCATATCTTTGTACTACTTCTTTATGTACTCCTCATTCAATATAGTGAGGAATTTTATACTATTAAACTTTATTCAACTACTCTTTATTTAGACTTTTTTAAGCATTAAACCAGATTTATATTGGTTATTAAGGACTGGCTGTGTTGGGTATCGTTACATTTTTTGACTTGGGTAAATAATATGTATGGTGGACCTTCGGTCCAGAAAAAAACTAAATCATTAGCTAAGTAAGAAACATTACTCATTTTATATAGTGATATGGGCCAAACTATTTACATTACCCACGTACTATTAGTATTAATAGCGCCCAGGTTTAGATTATTCAATAGCTTGTTAAATTTTTAAGGGAAAGTTGTTCCCTTAAGTAGCCAGCCGATGCCTTGACTGCATTCTGCATTCTAGCTTCCCCTTCTTTTTCAGATGATCCGTGAGATTGCAGCCTATAAGATGCTCGAATAAAAGCAAGATAGGTTCTTGGTTGACTGGTTATAGTATTGGATGGTGCTTCGCCAGGTGTTGAATTCGCAGAGTGGCCATGGGTATCAACATTTCTAGCCCGGCGGTAATTCCCGCATGCAAGGAATTCGTCCAATGTAAACCCTTCAGTGCTACTGGTAGAGAAGACGGTACTTTGAATTATCGCAGCTCTATCATGTTCACTTGCAATAACTGGAACTTTTTTAGTCATGATGATTTCGAGTTAGCAGATAGAATATATCAATTGAGTTAACGTATAGTATAAATCTAAGGCTCAATTTTTTAAAATGTCTTTTTTTTTTTTATTGGTACTTTTGATATATCAATTATAATTAGGCTTTTTTTTTTAGTTGAAATTTAAATAGTACGAGCTAAATCGTTATTAGAGTCTGATCTTATACAGAGTGAGTAGTTTAATTGATAAGTTATTCTTAGTAGTAAAGATTGTATAATCACAGGAAGAAGAAAAGAACAAATAAAGTTTTCAATTTTTTATATTTAATTGCGTAACTATCGCGTACCCAAAGTACTCAATAACCTCTAATTCCCAACTTTTTTGTCTTGTATTCCTCTTTCAAATATCTATAATGTCGATAGTATATTAAGCACTTCGCCATGAACGTACGCCAATTCTTAGCTGGTGAGAATTCTAAACGTAGTTAGTTAGTACTTGTCCAGAATTTTTTGATCAAAAAAAAAGTCGAACTTGACCAATTTAAATTGACAATTAATTGTTATCGCACACCTCGGATCCTAGCTAGGCTTTGAAAAACTATGTTAACTAATATTATATATTAATTACTAATAAAAACAGCTCACAACTTTAAAATAAAAATGTACGATAAGATCGTACTAAAAAAAAAAAAAAGAAAAGAAAAGAAAGGACCAATGGACAATTTAAAATCAGACCAAAATCATACACAATTATAAAAAAAAGGATCAAAATTTAAGCTCATACCGTACGTACCCCGATGGATAATAAAAGAATTTTTCCAATTAATAAATCCCCACGTAAAATAACACCACTTAAAAATTTAAAAATGTCAAACTAAATTAATTATTCAGGAAGTAATATGAATTCTCGCTTTGGCTGCAACATCAGCACCAACACCAGAATTGGTATCAGCATTGCCCACAGAGAGGGTGCGTAAGGTCAAAAATGATCTGATAAAAACAACTAGATTTACAATTGAACGAAGAATCGCTCGAGTTAGCCGAACTATTTATTGTATGTTATGTTCTGCGAAGATAAAAGAAATATTACGTATGTGTTAACCAGCATGTTGATAGGGTTTACAAGGCCGCCATATCCCTGTATAAACGAAAACTCTGGAGGAGTTGCAGTGACTGATATGGACGGTGTTATATCATATATTCTTGATGGGTTTAACAGAAGGTTTTCCGAATTTATTTTGCGACACCCTTGAGTACAATGGCAATAATAAGGTTTTTCATAGGAAGATGTAAGGATGAAAACCACCCTCTGCGATCTATTGTAAAAATTAAACTGACAGAAAAGCTTAAAAATTGTAGTTTTATCATAAAACATAAGTCCCGTGTGAAATAATTTTTGCTTTTTCTCGGTGATTTTTTGCTCCCAACCCCTTGGGAACGTAACGCCATAACTCAACCATCATCCTCTATGTGGCTTAATAAGATTAGATTTTCGTGTTATTAGATATAATTGTTATAATAAATAGAGATCTTTGTGTCATGACTTAAGACTTAAGACAAATATTGAAAAATGACAAGCTATACTACACCTGCTGCTAGAGTTTTCAAACCGCTACGAAGACCTACCAAGTATAGACAAAGGATTAAGGTTAGACAATGCTTTTTTAACGATGCAGAAAACAGATAATTTGAGAAGAGAAATATCTCGCTGCGTTAGAAGAAATATTTAAAGATGGCGGCGCTTTAACATTGGAATTGCCAAGTTGGAAGCGTATTCTCGTAATGAAGACATTAGGGTGAACTGGTTCAAATATTATTTTTGTTAAACGTAATAAAAAAAAAAGATCGCGGTCAAGGGTATTAAACGAAAAACGGTCAAGAGACCCTGTCGACGCACTTGAGCTGAAGAAGTTTTATGCTAGATTTTTATACGAACGGAGGCTTTGGGGAAAATGAAGTACCATCTTGTAATATTTTTTAATGTTGACGAAACAAATTTTGGTCGTAATCTGACCGCTCCAACTGCATTTATCGTTCCGCCAAACACAGAAGTTAGCAAACGATTCGCTGGTAAAATGAAAACACTGGTTGAAACTATTTATTAACTGTTTATGGTCACTGCACGTGAAGACAGTTTGCGAAATAACGACAAGTCTAAGATAGGCATTTCTGATTGGAATTGGGGGTGTGGATCGTACTAGCGGTTGGTTAACTAGAGAAGTTTTTCCAGGACTATTTAGAACATTTTCATGAAAAGACTACAGATAAATAAAAGAATATTGATCATGAATAACATTCATACGATGTAATCAAAGAAATTGCCGATAGATATAATATTACGATTTTGGATTTACCACCAAACGTGACACATTGAGTTCAACCTTTAGATGTGAACTATTTTTCTATAAAGAAGTATACTAGCGACTTTTTTAAAGATCTGAGTGCTACGAAAGCTGGAAAGGAGTTATTCGCCCTTAAACTAGCAAGGGATAAAATAGCGGACCAAACACCTTTTAAGGTACTTAAATCTGCCTTTGCATACAGTAGACTTATATATATGAAAAAATGAGAGGAAAATCCAAGCAGGGTACCATTGTACACTGGGACCTTCACTTTAGTGAAAAACCCCCAAGCCTTTTGAGCTGATACCTGATTCAAATGCAAGAGGTGGTTTTTTTTTTTTCATCTCTTCTTTATTATTATTTACTTAATACGTATACTAAAAAATATCTCTTTATTCTTTCAAAAAGGTAATCCAATAATAACAAATCATAAATCAACAAAAGGTAGAGGAAAAGCATGTAAAAACCCCTAAGGGATCATGAAGTTACTCTCAACCTGGATCGGTTAGTACTGGCCCCGCTACTCGAACGTTTTCAAAACGTTCATGGAATAGACGGTAGGCCAAACTTCGATGAGTGGAGAACCTCACTCGGAGAAATGTGTGCATAATGTCAATATCATCACTTGGATTGGAACATTCGATGGAGAATCGATAGGCTTTCTGCAGCTCATGGACAACATCAAAGAAAGCTGGATAGTGGTAACGCTGCTCCTCAGGATAGCGTACCAAAGAACTGAAGGTAAATGGCTGCTCAAAGTAGTCAGTCCAAAGAAACTTTATCACCCGACAGCATAGAACGTGGCTCATACCATCATCTTCTTCACGACAGAGAGCACAACTCGGTTCTCGGTATACCGCAGTATACTGATCATTGGGTTTGGAAAACATAAATCCATATACCTTCCATCTGTGCAGAAGAAGCAATTGAAATAATTCGGTAGCATTAGGTTCCGCTGCCCTGGCTTTATTGAGCTTAACCCATAGTGCATTAACTATGCCAGCAGGGACTGCAGCACGGAAAGAACTTGAGCCCCAGCCAGCTTCAGCTGGGCCATACTCACCAGCATGCTGACGATTCCAAAGCTTTTTGAAACTGGCACGACAAACAAGATTAGGTTGGTTATGGTACTCAAGTGGATAGCGGTTTTTGAGGACCCAAAGAAATTTATGGATCATAGCTGGGTCATATAGCTTGTCAAAAAAACCCCCATTGAGGCGGCAAAATTTCAGCTTTTTCATTTCTCTGATATGGTGCTCTTGCAACGTGGTTGGATTTCGAGGTAGTATATCAAACTCGCAACACCCAATGACTTTGGCCCAACTTTCTCGACTGATTTGCAGATCCTCCGGCAGTTGGTGTAGGCATTTAATGGTTAATGTGAAATCTCCAAAAATAAAAAAAAAAACCCCAAAAACTGTGGTGGAGCAGAGGCAGATGACGCGGGTTGCCATTATTATAGCACCACCAATCCAGGAAGCGGCTCAAATATTCAAGGCGTCCAGTTGTCAAACTGAAGGGAAAATAGACTTTTGATAACACATCCTCCCCCAACTTTCAACAATCGAGCCTGCATGTTACCAAAATGGCACGATATAGCCCAAGATGGGACTGTAAATAGAGCGAATAGACGTTTAGCATGTAAACCATGAACACGCTCTTCCAAATTCCATAGCACAAATCCCCCAACTGCCAGTGGCCCAGTTACTTCTATTCCCAGAGATGATAGTGAAAGGGAACTCTTTCAAAATGGTAAAAGAAACGCTGGATGACTATAGTAATATAGATTTTCCCAAAAGTCCGGTTCGAAATGAAGAGAGCAACGTTCTCTGCACAACAAATAGCACGTTGTGCAGCTGGTCTACCTGGTGGTGAAGATGGGTATAATGAGTTACAATTAGATCAACAGAGAACATTTTTTGATGATATGTACACCTTTCTGCTAGCTATTAAAAACAAAGCTATGGATGGAACTACTGAAAGCATTGTCACTGACCAAATTGAGAATATCAATTCAGCTATTACGTTGGTGGAATTAGCTTCGGCGATTGCCTTCAGAATAAAGAAAGAGATAACCAATCATGGCATAAAATCAAAGTAGAAAAAGAACGTGACTCCGCAAGGGAAGCACTTGAAAAAACACAGCAAGCACTGTAGGCTCGAACTTGTGAGGTAAAGCAATTACAGCATGCTCGAGTTGTCGATGCACAACATGCACAACATGCTCGAGCTGAGATAGAGCAGCTCAAATTTCAACTAGCATATTATCAACAAAATCATTTAAACTCTTATCAGTATAAACCTATGTAATGCAAAAATGGATTCTGTGGTTAACTAATTATAAACAGGTTTTTTTTTTTATTACAAATATCAGATATTTTAAACAGAGCAACAAAAAAGTTACTACCCCGTGCAAAAATTACTGGTTTTACACAGGGACGATATTGGGGTAAATAAATTGTTTGAAATTAGTATTGAATAAAAGAATTGATTAAGTTCATTTCTGTAATGGTATTTTTATAGGTAGCAAATTTTTAAAAACAATATTTGATTTCAAATTTTTTGGATTTTTCAAATAAATGTTGATTTCAATTTCAAATATATAAAGGCCAATTTTGCCAAGGCTACAAAACCTGCGGTCCTAGGCTGTAATATTACTAATTGCTTTTATTGTAAGTTCGCATTAAATCTATTTGTGTATTGTAGGTTACTTACAATACTCGCGACTTCATACTAATAGCATTGTCGATGTTAATATAATATATTATTAAATGAGCAATAGTAAAAGTGAAGAGGGAAGATTAGGATCTCCCATTCACATTTCTTATATAGTACATAGTTGTTCACTCGGTAAACATATCATAGATGGTTTTAGATCCTACAATAGTGCTTATGTAAGCATAACATCTTCTCATAGTGGAGAACTGTTGCAAAAGTTATCAATAGAATAGTTGCCACGCGTAAAGTTTAAGAATATAATAATATTTGTCAATTTTTACGCGTAAGCATTCACGGACTTTTACTATTTTGTAATATTCCTAAATTAGAAAAAAGTATTAATAAAATGGCAAGAAAAATATATGAATTACATATGACAAAATAAAGATTTTCTTAGGAAATATAATAATCCATCTAATATAAATAAAGCAAAATTGAAATTAGTATATGATATGTTAAGTTTTAAAAATAGTGAAGTTGGTTATCATTCTAATAATAATTTATCCAAAACTGTTAGTGATGAGGATGTACTTAAAACTATTTCTATTAACACTAGTAATGCAGATAGAACACATTCTGATATTATTATTATATTTGATGGATATAGTTTTTCTCTTAAGAGTATGAATACTCAAAAGCCTGATTCAGTACTACGGTGGGAGACTACGTGGGAACGGCAGGTGTTGTAGTTTTATTTTATTTATTTAAAAATGAAACTTATTTATTATTATTTAGTAGTATTTAAAAGAGATATATAGAATAATCAAAATCTGGATTATAAGTTTGATTTTTATAAGGTATTAATTTATCTGTATAGAAAGAAATAAAGTGTCCTTTCTGTTGAGCTAATTTTAAAACTTTTTCGGCAGCATCTTTATTCAAAGATTTGTTTGCAGCTTCAAGATATTCGTAATAAGGGGTTTTTATATGCTTTTTAATATTAAATTGATGAATTAAAATATATATAAAACTAGAATAAAAAGTATGATTTTCAAATTCAAAAGAATAAGTAATTCCTTCTTTAGTTTCATTTAATCCTAAACTATTTAAGTTTAAATTTATATCTGTATTAAAATATGTAGCATCTAATATACATCTATTTGTATTATTTTTGAAATAAGTAAAAGGAGGTAATTTAGTAATATTATTTATATCAAAATTTGTATAATTTTTTAAATAGTCCAATATCAAATGTTCTAATCCGAAATCATCATAGGCTTCAATGTAATCACCACAATTTTCATCTTCTAGTAATTGACATAATACGTAATTATCGTTTAATGATATAGTATCATTTTCTGGAAATTTTATTTCTATTAAATGAGATAAATAGTTATTATCAGAAATACAAATATTTTCATTAATAGTTTTATTAATATATAGATTGTTATAAATTTGTAAATAATATTTAGGTAATTCATTTACTCTATATTTCATGAAAACACATGATATATATACTGAATTAAAATTATAATCAAATAATTTATCAATAATATAAGGTTTTACTGGTGTTGGATATAAAATAGAAGAAGGAAGATATTTATTTAATAAATATGTATCGATTATTTCACTCATTATATATCGAGCACAAATCTCACTTCCTATTAAATCATTTATTTCATTTTTAAAATTTTTGTATATGTTTTGAGCGAAATCTAAATAGTATCTGCAACCGTTCATGATACATCTGGTAAAAATACAATCGTCGTCAAAATATAAAAACCCAACTTTACCTATTCTTTCATATTCGTCAGTATTCTTATAGATAGGCATAGGTTCACTACAAAATTTATCATATAACCGTTTAAAATCGGTATATTTACCATAATAAGCAGCAATAGCTGCTAATATTAAATCTTCTCTCATTATGAATAGAACAATTTTTAATATAATATATTATTAAATGAGCAATAGTGAAAGTGAAGAAGGAAAGATTGGGGTCTCCCATTCGCGTTCTTATATAGTACAGATTTGTTTGTTTACTTTATTCCTTTTTCGGAAAACATACTATAGAAGGTTTTAGAACCTACAGTAGTGCTTACGTAAGCATAGCATCTTCTCATATGGTGTAAACCCAGGAAACGTGCAACAGGATCTTACACAGGCCTGCAGATTAAACCACGTGATGTTTATTATCTGATCCAAATCGCATTTGGTCAACGTGCGTTATCCAATCCCCATTGCAACTGTTGCCATAGCATTATTAAATGAGCCTCACCTATATCTCAGACATACATTAAAAAAAGTCTACGTGTCGATCTTTTATCAAAAACGCATTCTATCTGATCGGAGTTACGGTATTTGAATCTTGACTTATACCCGTCTCCAACCTCGAAACCCCACCTATTTTTGACATAAAATCACCCCAAAAATTTTAACAGTGAAGGCACGCTATTTAAATTATTAAATTATTAAAATAGATTAGGCTTTTTTTTTTCTTAGTGGTGGTGGGGTGTGTTTATTTTTAAGTTGATAAAGTTCAGTATTGCCCTAAAACTTGCTTTACGTTACTACTTTGACCTCTCATGTCATTGAAACGACTTCAACTATTGCTGCTACTCAAAGTAATCTTGCTTCTAATTTGTTACACGATCCCAAACTGGTTCTGTCCGACCCTACCAATAATGCCAAATCAGATGGTGTACACCAGCTAATGATTCAAGCAACCAAATCATGAATGGTCCACAGAAGATAGGAATAATGTGCAACTGCACAATTACGGGATTTTGATATTGAAAAACGAGCTTTGAAATCACCACAAAAATGTCGAGTTAGTGAATCAGCAAAAACGGGTTTAGAAAAGCTGATATTATTGGCCATTTTCTATTGGAATTATTAATAGTGTCCCCTGTATACCCTTTACCCAAGCAATTAATGTAAAATATTATTGTTTCAGTACAAGGAATCAATTAGCAAAACATGGATAACTTACGCAACAGATGTTCCAACATCTACTGGTACACAATATGACTAAATATAGCTCCGCAAAATTTTAAATCTGCGCTTTTTCTTATACTAAAGCTCAAAAAGTTCTTAATAAATCATATAATAGAGGCACTGTATTCTAGAAGATTTTATTTATTGGATTGGTATGAATTTTTGTTTAAATAACGCTCTATTGATTAAACAGCTACCATATACGACGCTCCACTTATCAGATCATCAAGGCCAAACAGGTCTACCATATTAAAGCTTGACAATTGGTTTTTAAACAATGCCGCCCGAAACTTAATCAAATTCTGGTAACAGGCATTTGGTCACCCAAAAGAAGCTCAATATTTCAGAGTTAAAGACCATTCTTCAAGCTCTGCAATAAAAAAGCCACAGAAAAAATGTATTGCTAAATTCGACAGTCCTAATAGTCTAACGATGTAAAGTAAATCGTATTACTGATTAAAAAACATAATTTTTTACCTATATTCAAAACTAAACTTTTAATAAAGCATGAACCTTTAAACTCAACAGTATCCATAACTCAATGACCACAAATGTTCTATTTAAACCTCAACAATCGGATTAGCTAGATGGATCTACATTACAGATCAGCTTTGATTATAACCCCCCTTTTCTTATATGAGCTTCTATGGCACTTCAATATCACTTATATGTAGTTTAATACTAATAGCCAAACTCAAGTTTTCATTTTAAATCAAATACTTTTTAAAAAATGTGAGTATAAATTTTGAAGAGTAAAAAAATATGCTCGCGCAAGCACTTGACTCTTAATCCCGTGACGGTAAAATAAGTCTTTTTTTTTTTTTTTTTTTTTCGAATTTGAAATTTTTGTATTTGAGAGTTAACAGAAAATGGGTGGACGAATTCAACAGATTCGACCTTTACTATCCAGTATAACACGTCGAAACTTTGCTGTTTCTAGTATTCGGAAAAATGTGGTTACTCTCCAACCGCAGACTTATACAGAGTGAGTAGTTTAATTGATAACCAAAGTTATTCTTAGTAGTAAAGATGGTATAATCACAAGAAGAAGAAAAGAACAAATAAAGTTTTTAATTTTTTATATTTAATTGCGTAACTATCGCGTACCCAAAGTACTCAATAACCTCTAATTCCCAGCTTTTTTGTCTTTTATTTCTCTTTCAAATATCTACAATGTTGATAGTATATTAAGCACTGCGCCATGAACGTACGCTAATTCTTAGCTGGTGAGAATTCTAAAAGAAGTTAATTAGTTCTTGTCCAGAATTTTTTGATAAAAAAAAAAAGTCGAATTGACAATTAATTGTTATCGCACACCTGGGATCCTAGCTAGGCTTTAAAAAACTATGTTAACCAATATTATATATTAATCACTAATAAAAACAGCCCACAAATTTAAACTAAAAATGTACGATAAGATCGCACTAGAGCACCTCAAAAAAAAAAAAAAAAAAAGAAAAGAAAGGACCAATGGACAATTTAAAATCAGACCAAAATCATACACAATTATAAAAAAAGGATCGAAATTTAAGCTTATACGTGCCGTACGTACCCCGATGAATACTAAAAGAATTTAAACAACTAATAAATCCCCACGTAAAATGGCACGACTTAAAAATTTAAAAATGTCAACTAGAATAATTATTCAAGTATAGCACCAGTAATATTAATGAGCAGCAATTATCCAGCCAAAGCGAGAATTTGGCTACAACAGCAGCACCAACACCAGAATTGGTATCAGCATTCTCCGTAGAGAGGACGGGAAAGATCAAAATTAGGTTTAGGATTGAACGAAGAATCGCTTGAGTTTAGCCGGTCTGTTTCTTGTAATAAAGAAGAGATATAAAAAAGAATATTACTAACATTCAGGCTGATGTTAACCAGCACGTTGATGGACTTTACGAGGCCACTATATCCCCCTGCATAGCAACACTGGGGGATGTTGCAATCATTGAAATGGGTAGTCCTTTATCATATTTTCTTGATGGGCACTAGTTTTCAAATTTATTTTTGCGACACTCTTGAGTACAATGACAATAAGACTTTTTCATAACAAGATGTAAGGATGAAAATCACCCTCTCCATTGTAAAAATTGAATTGACAGAGTAAAAAAATTGTGGTTTTATCATAAAATAAATAGTTTTTATATATATGTATACAGAATAAATTTTTAAAAATCAATATTTTTAGTATTTCAATTCTTTGATTTCAAAAATTAAAGTCCATTTCCTTTGCCAAGGTTACAAAAACTAAAAAAAAAAATAGTAGATTCGAATATTTGTGCGTTACTATCAAAAAGTCTGTCTTTTGATTGTACCAAAAGCTGTTCACATTAAGGAGGTTTGTAAGTTGCATTATATATGAACTAGTAAATTTATAATAATTTTTATTAAACGTATACAGCCACTAAAAGCCAAGCTTTTTGTGGCAACCACGCCTCAAAAAACGTGAAATCCATGATGTAACAATTAATTTGATTCCGCATGCTTGAAATTTTTGAGGCAACTATTTAAACCCCCTGTTTTCCACTTTTTTTGTAATTTTTTTTCACTCCAAACACAAACACATTCCTTCAGTGCTAATTTTTTTATTTTAGCGCCAATTGATCAAATCTAGTTTCAGTGTCCCAGAAATGGATAATAATAGACAAAACACAGAGGGAGTGACCGTTGTTAGTGATCCGGTAGCTAAACGCCATGAACTCTATAAAGAGTATCATGAAACATTCAAATACTTCCACAAACCTTCTGAATATCCGGGCTTTGAAAAAGAATCACCTCTTATTGACCTTGATGGGACGGTTGAATTAGCTGAGGCTCTGAATTTTCGTCCACAGCATGATACTATTGACGAAATAATTATTGAGAAATTTATAGAAACCTTAGCCGGAGATGTGTTAGTGATTGAGGGTGCGAAAATTCACTACTCTAAAAATGATTTTGACTACAGAACTTGGGTGAAAGAATTTATTCTCGAATGGCCGTTGGTTCATTCTAGATTAGTTGACAGCAGAGATAACGTAACTAGCACTATAGATGCAGCTGTGGATGCAATATGTGATTTTATCCCAAAGATTAAATTACATTACTTGGGGATCGGTGAAAGTTCATCATCAGAAGAGACCAGCAACAATTAAAATGAAACACCGACAACTGCACCCTAGGTGGTTTCAAGACCCCCAATGATCCACAAGCTCTCAACAATAAGCGGCGTTAAAAGCTATCCAGGGGCAGTCAGCCAAACGGCCATTATCATTATAATGCAGGGTGTTCATATACCGCCGTTTATTACCAATCTAGGCTACAATGTGGTTACTTTTCTCATCCTTTGCTTTTCAAAAGTTACTAACACAGATGAATAATAGAAGACTGAACAGGTAGGAGTTTGCAAAAGAGTAGTTGTTCAAGAGAGTTAGAGCTTTATGCTGAGCAAGTAAATTCATATTGTGTTCAGCCTGGTTCTAAAATAAGACGTTCTCACTTTTGCGGTGGAAATGGTACTGGAAATAATCGTTTAGTAATTGAGTATAACCCCCATCAGCCATCAAAATATTATAATCGAGAAATTTACAACTATTTTTACTATCTGCTATCAATAAACCGTCAAATATTATAATTTGTGGAAATTACAACTACTAGTAAAGCTGTAATAAACATCTTTTATTAGCCATCAACTATTACAATCAATGAAAACTACAACGATAGTTTACTCATGCAGCTATCCACCTGTACAATAAACGGCTGGTCCGCGAAGGTACAAAGTCAATGCAAATAACCAATAAAACTTCAGCGAATATCATCAATTATTAGAAATCAAATTGATAACAACAATGCATCAAACTACTAACAGCGCAGCAGTGATAGACCACAACAATCAATCACCATTAATGAATTCCGCAATACTCACACATAAAACTTGGTGATAATCATCTTAATTATGATCTAGTACTAGATCTATGTAAATAAATAGTAATTTCAAGCCTGTATTTTTGTATTTCTCTAATTCATTCAATACCACCAAACCCCCCGGAGCTGGGTCTATCATGAGAGATCTAGATTTGATTACATAATAATCACGTGATATTTAAACTTTTTTTCCATTGGCCGTGCAATCTGTCATCTTATCTGCTGGACTATTAATGGCAAAGGCTTCGCGTGCGCAGACAGGCGGCAGTTTTTTCCCAAAGTTTAAGCTGGGGAATTACAATCAATTGAACGATAAGAAAAAAAAATCAAAACTGAAGGACATGGAAAAGAATTTGGGAAATTCGCTCCACGCGGTCACAAATATATATATATATATATATATCTAGATGAAGGTACGATTTTTTCTGGTAATGTGGGTTCCATACTAATATAGTTCCAACAAGGCTCCATTATTTATAACATTGAAACTCATAAAGTTTTATATTGCTTTGAAAATCATTCTACACGACTACACTTATGAATACTTGAAATCTATACAAAAATTCAAGTATAGCCTTTTTTCCTTTTTTCCAGGTTCTGTTTTTGAAACTTTAACTTTGAATGATTTTTTTGGATCATGCAACTCAATTGATCACCTCTGACACTATCTTTACCGAATACAACTTTTCATCATGTTATGGCTGAAGATTTTGATAAGGATGTGCAACAAATGAAACAACCGTTACTACTCCGACCCCTCATTGAAATAACTTCAACTACTGCTGCTACTCAAGGTAATGATGCTTCTACTTCTCGTGTTACACGATCCCAAACTGATTCTGTTCAACCTACTAATTATGCCGAATCAGAGAGAGAGAGGCTGTACACCAACAGGAGCTAATGATTCAGCCACTCGCCAATAATTAATGGTCCACAGAATATAGGAATAAAGTGAACAATTATATGAATAAATCGAATACAATTAGGGGATTTTATGTTGATATTGAAAAACGAGCTTTGAAACCACCACAAAAAGGATCCAGTCGAGTTAGTGAATCAAAACGGTTTAGAAAAAGATGATATTATTGGCCATTTTATTAATATTGTCCTCTGTATACCCTTTACACAAGTAATTAACGTAAAAAACTATTGTTGCAGTACAAGGAATTGATTAGCAAAACATGGATAACTTACGAATGATCCAACATCTACTGGTACAGAACAATATGACTAAGTCTCAAATTTGAACTTTTATTGTAAGCATATATTACACTAAAGTTCAAAAAGTTTTTAAGAAATCACAATAATGCATTGTATTCTAGAAATTTTTAATTTATTAGGTTGGTATGCATACATTTGTTAACTAAATAACGCTCCATTGGTTAAACAGCTACCATTTACGACGCTATCAGATCATCAAGGTCAAGTGCCAAGCCGATCCACCATATTAAAGCTTGACAATTGGTTTTTAAACAATACTGCCCAATATCTAATTTGATCAAAATTTGGTAACAGACATTTGGTCACCCAAAAGAAGCTCTTTCAACTATTTCAGGTTAAGGACCACTACTTCAAGCTCTACAAGTAATGAAAAAGCCATAGCAAAACTGTATTGCTAAATTCGACAGTCCTAACAGCCTAACGAAGTAAAGTAATACGAAAAAATATAATCTTACAAACTTTTAATGAGGCATGAAATTTTAAAGCCAACAGTATCATGAGCCATCCATAACTCAAATGAACCATTCTATTTAAACCTCAAATAACTCAAATTAGCTAGACAAATTTATATTACAGATCAGCGTCGATTAGAACCCAATGCCACGAATATTAACAACTTGACGTGATTTGGTAACAATTCGTTTAGTATTATACATTCCAGGAGCTTTAAACAACAATTTGCCATCAGTAACATTTTTATAAAATTTTGGATCAAGATGACCCCATAATCCATTATCAGTTTGAGTTTGAGTTTGAGGTAATGATGGTAAACCTACTAATAATTTATTTTGTAGTTCATATTCAATTGGTGCTTGAGTCATCCATGGGGATGGACGGCATGCTAATCGTTTCTGTGGTAAACTGTCCAATTTTGTTTGACTATACTGTCTAGCGATAGCAGTGGCGAGTTTGGTTTTGCCACTAGCATTACCAATTAAATAATTTCTCTTGCTTCAAATGTTGAAATAGGTGATCCATCCCCCAATGTTTTTTACCACTAACCACAAACACTTTATGAGGCGGCACATTAAGTTTTTCAATCAAATCATGTTAAAAATATGGCAACGCTCGTTCTTGAGTTAGCCCCCAAGTTTTTGTAATTAAGCCACATTTGTTTACAAACATACATCACATTTTTGTGCTTATTTATTTTTGGATATACTAATGCTGGGTAATCGGTAGCTAATAACATGAAATTTTTTGGTAGTATCCGGTACTAAGTATAATAAATCTTTGCTTTTATTTACAGGTTGAATGATTGGTAGTTTGGAATTATTGGATGTGATATCAAAGCATCGTAAACACATGGTTTTGTAATCTTGCAATCGCCATGTTTTTAATAAATCATAGCCTTGTTGATACTATCATCATGACTTGTCCAGCCGAATGATCTATCTTTTCTCATAAGAGCGTCTATGGCATTTCAATATCTCTTATATTTTAATACTAACAATCCAAGTTTTTTAAATCAAATATTTAAAAATGTGAGAACAATTTTTAAAAAGAGTAAAAAATATGCTCCGCGCAAGCACGTGACCCTTACTACTGTAATATACTCTTGCTCCCGTGACGGTAAAATACTAAAAGATTTTTCTTTTGTCGCCGTTTGAAAAAATTTTAGAGATTTTGAAAAATTTTGATAAATTTTTTTTTTTTTTTTTTTTTTTTATTTGGAAAATTTGGAAATTTGAGAGTAACAGAAAATGGGTGGATTTGTACTTCCACGGATCCAACAGATTCGACCTTTAGTTTCTAGTATAACAAATCGACCTTTACTTTCCAGTCGACCTTTACTTTCCATAACACGTCGAAACTTTGCAGTTTCTAGTATTCGAAAAAATGTGGTTACTCTCCAACCGCAGACTTATGAAGAAGAAAAATTCATCTTGGACGAAATGAGCAAAAATACAAACAAAAGTGATGAAACTCGACTAGGGAAAATGAGAAATATCGGTGTAAGTGCACACATTGATAGCGGTAAGACTACTTTCACTGAACGGGTTTTATTCTACACTGGTCGTATCAAAGCTATTCATGAAGTGCGAGGTCGAGACAATGTCGGGGCTACTATGGATTCAATGGCATTGGAACGAGAAAAAGGGATTACTATTCAATCAGCGGCAACTTTTTGCAACTGGACCAAAAAACAAAAAGATGGCAGTGAATCAGAATATCATTTCAATTTAATCGATACTCCAGGCCATATTGATTTCACTATTGAAGTCGAACGAGCTTTGAGAGTTTTGGATGGTGCTGTTTTGGTTTTATGTGCGGTTTCTGGTGTTCAATCTCAAACTATTACTGTAGATCGTCAAATGAGACGGTATAATGTCCCACGGATTACTTTTATCAACAAAATGGACCGAATGGGTGCCAATCCTTGGAGAGCAATTGAACAAGTTAATCAAAAGTTAAAGATTCAAGCTGCTGCAGTTCAAGTTCCTATTGGTTCTGAAGGTGAATTGGCTGGTGTTGTTGATTTGATTTATCAACGTGCATTATACAATGAAGGTTCTCAAGGTGAGCAAGTGACTGAAAAAGATATTCCAGAAGAATTGAAAGATTTAGTTGCTGAAAAACGGGCGTTATTGATTGAAACTTTGGCTGATGTTGATGATGAAATGGCAGAAATGTTTATTGAAGAACAAGAACCAACTCCAGAACAATTGGTTGGTGCTATTCGTCGGGCTACTATTGCTAGAAAGTTTACCCCTTGTTTAATGGGTTCTGCATTGGCTAATCGAGGTATTCAACCTGTTTTAAATGCAGTTTGTGATTATTTACCAGATCCAAGTGAAATTTTAAATAGTGGGCTAGATATTAGTAATGAAGAAAAGCCGCTCAATTTAGTGCCTTATGAAGAAGCTCCATTGGTTGGGTTGGCATTCAAATTGGAAGAAGGTAAATATGGTCAATTAACTTATATTCGAGTTTATCAAGGTAAATTGAAGAAAGGTATGACTATTACCAATGTTCGAACTGGTAAAAGAACCAAGATGAGTCGATTGGCGAGAATGCATGCTGATGAAATGGAAGATGTCGAAGAAGTTGGTGCTGGTGAAATTTGTGCTACTTTTGGTATCGATTGTTCATCAGGTGATACTTTCACTGATGGCACTTCTAAAGTAACCATGACTTCCATGTACGTTCCAGAACCAGTTATTTCATTGTCAATTGCACCAAAATCTAAAGATTCTCCAAATTTCTCAAAGGCCATCAACCGATTTCAAAAAGAAGATCCAACTTTTAGAGTTCGGTTTGATAATGAATCCAAAGAAACTATTATCAGTGGTATGGGTGAATTACATTTGGAAATTTATGTGGAACGAATGAAGCGTGAATATAACGTTGATTGTGTCACTGGCCCTCCACAAGTTTCTTATAGAGAGACCTTGACTAAATCTGTACCGTTCGATTATACACACAAGAAACAATCCGGTGGTGCTGGTCAGTTTGCCAAAGTTATGGGTGAATTATCTCCAGCCGAAAAATCCGATATTAATGAGTTCCGAACCCAAATTATTGGTGGGTCAATTCCAGAAAAATTCTTGACTGCATGTCAACGAGGTTTTGAAGAAGCCTGTGAAAAGGGTCCTTTGATTGGCCATCGTGTATTGGGTGCCGAAATGTTGATCAATGATGGTCAGGTTCATGTTGTTGATTCTAATGAATTGGCGTTCAAAACTGCTGCCATTGGCGCATTCAAAGATGCGTTTATGAATGCCCAACCAACTATTATGGAACCAGTTATGGATGTCAATATTACTGCTCCAACTGAATTTCAGTCCAACATTATTGGTTTGTTGAATAAACGTCAAGCTACTATTAATGATAGTGATATTGGCACCGATGAGTTTACTATTAATGCAGAATGTTCATTGAATTCCATGTTTGGTTTTGCTACTCATTTGCGGGCTGGTACTCAAGGCAAGGGCGAGTTTTCTTTGGAATTTAAGCATTATGCACCTGCTCCTATGCAATTGCAAAAAGAATTGATTGCCAATTACCAAAAGAAGCAACAACAAAAAAAATAAAACATTTAGATGATGTAGTCGTGTGGGTTATAGACGGTAATTTAAATTCCCATTGTATATAGTTAATTTGAAACAGTAATTTTTATCAGATCTTGTTCCAATTCTTGGTATAAAAAAGTCTTGGTGATTCAGATCGATGATATAATTATCAGATCTTTTCGGTTCTTAATACAATTGGATGGACGGCAAGAATGTTCCCGTGTGGTTTATGTGTGATGTTTTGCATTCATTTGATTCAATAATGAGCAATTAAATAACACATTGTCTTACAATTTGGGTAAAAAAAACCCAACTTATGTATACAGTTTTCGGCAAACCGATTCATATGAATCTAAGGTTATGGTATTTAAAAACATTATCTGATTGTTAAAGCTGGTTTAATCAGACGAAAGTGGGAACGCATCCTATTCTTAGACTCAATAATAAAATATAAAATAAAGTCTTGGCGACCTGATTATATTATTTTAGCGGCACTCTAAACTTTTTATCATCCGGTAGTAGAAAAAAATTGATGAAAAAGATTATCTAATCTGATTAATCAATCTTGGCAAAAACCGGTCCTAAAGGTGATTGGATGAAATACCCTTGTTTTTTATACCTTAAAAAAAAAATCAGGAAAATAACCAACAACAAAAAAATTTTGCAGCATCAATTTTGTATTCAAATGTACTGATTATTTTATACCAAAATGAAGCCAATGATCTACCACCCTATCAAACAATTGGATGTATTTGTTAGAACGTTTTTGAATTTGCAGGCAGTTAAAAAAACCGTTGATCTTATAACTAGAGATCCGATCTTCGCTCCGTCTTCCGTCGCACGGCGATGTATAAATTTTTTTTTTTTTTTATTATTTTTTACGCCGTTTATTGCATCTGCGCACGCCCGCATGTAAGGTCGCTAAGTTTATAGGAACGTTAATGAGCATACATTTTTTATGCCATGAACTAACTTAAAACAATAATGAGGGGCTTTACAAATGTAATTGTAGTCTCAGAAATTGATCTTATAATTACTACAAAATGGGGAAACAAAAAACACTAGCTTCAAAAAAACAAAAAAACTAAATATTTTGACCCAAAAACCAGGCAAAAAGCAGCAAAAATATGGGGCAATCTGAACCGAACGCTTTAAACCGAATGAATTTTCAAATAATGTAGTAATTGACGAATCATGGTTTTTTAAAAATCTAATACATAGGCCACAGAAAGAAATGGAGTTATAGTAATGGTATACAAAAAAAAAAAAAAGTCGAATCCCGCTGTTCCCGGTGGCAACTCTGAGTCATTCCGTCGGCTAAGGCCACCACAAATTTCCAAAAACGAAAATATCTACAATTTTGGGTGGAGAGAAAAAAAAAATATATAAATAACCCTCCATTTCCCTGAATATAATTTTATAAATAACCAATCCAAAAAAAAAGCCTTCAGCTCCAGGTATTAATAAATCATGAAGTACATCACTTTGACAGCAATTGCAGCTACTTTGGCATCAGCAGCCTCCAATGAAAAAGTTGTGGGATCATTCTTGTTCTCTCGACATGGTGATAGAAGTGCCAAAAGTGAAGGTCCAACTCGATTGACCCCATATGGTCAAAAACAAGTCTTTGAAGCTGGTCAATATTTACGAGGCCGATATTTCAATTCTTCATCTGATGCTCGTATTGAAGGTTTAAACGAAACTTACTCTCCAGCTCAAATCTATGCTCAAGTTCCAAACTCCAATGTTTTGCAATTATCTCAAGTTGGTTTGTTACAAGGGTTGTATCCACCATTGGATGATATCAATGTTAAATCCAGCACTGTTGAAAACTCCGATGGGATCACCGGTACTACTGAAAGTCCATTAGATGGGTATCAATACGTTACCATTAACGGTATCCCAGAAGATTCTCCAAGAGCCATTGATATTGAAGGTACTTCCGAATGTCCAGCTTTTGAAAAGGCTTCAAATGCTTACTTGAAGAGTGATGAATTCAAAAAGGTTGAAAAAGACTCCAAAGAATTGTACGAATCAATGTATCCATTTTTCACAAACAGTTCCTTGACTGAAAAAGATATGAGCTATGCTAATGCTTACGAAATCTTTGACTACATGAATGTTGAAGGTAGTCATGATCCTAATTATCACGAATTGTTAAAGCACCATATGGATTTCTTCACTCAAATTAAAGAATTGAGTGATTTGTATTCCAGGAATGTCAACTGGAATCCAAAGGATAAAAACAGTATCATTGGTGGCCGAACTTTGGCAGCTGCAGTCTTGAAGCAATTGAAGTCTATCAAGGATAGTGAACAGGTATTGTCTGTTTTCACTGGTTCTTATTCTACTTTCTATCAATTGTTTGGTGTTTTGGATTTGTACGATCGTGATGAACGCAAGTTCACTGGTTTGGTTGGTTATGCTTCTGTTGCTGGATTTGAATTGGTTGAAAAAGATGATAATTTGAACGTTCGATTCGTGCTACGAAATGGTACTAATGTTCATAAGGAAGTTAACATGGAAGAAATCCCAATTTTGGGCTCCAAGTCTAAATTGATGCCATATGACGATTTTGTTGAAAAATTGAACAAAGTTGCTATCAAAGATTTGGATTCTTGGTGTGACATTTGTGGTAGCGATTCTGAATTGTGTAGCTCTTTCAGCAAGAACTCCCGAGTTTCATTGTCCAAGTATGAAGATATGGTTGATGGTTTGACTTTACCTCAAGCTGGTGGTATTGGTGCCGGTGTCACTTTGGGTGTTGTTGGTATTGTTGGTGCTTTGGCTTGGTTGTTGTTCCGAAACCGAACTAAAAAGTCTACTGATGAAGAAAAGAATGAAAGCGATTTGGTTAAAGAAATTTCTCCATCCATGCACAGTAATTCTACTCGAAATTAATTTTTTTGGATTTTAAAAAAAAAAAAAATTAATATTTTTCATGTTTTTTATGCCTTCTTTAGTCTCTCTTTAATGTCTTAATTTTTACGATTTTATGGGTTTATTACGATAACGCAACCAGTATATATATATATATATAATATATTTTTCTAAGTTTAAATTTTTTTTTTTTTTTTGATTTTTGATTTTATTGTAATTGGGAATATTTGAAAAATGTCCCGACTTTCACACACCACAATAATCCAATAACCATGTCAACGGCGATTCAAACTTTGATCCCCAGTCCCGTGGTTAAAAATATTGTATCATTAAGATGTGCCAGTGGCGAGAGAGTTATTGTATTTATACGCGAACGGTCAATTACGGTTAATAACAACCAACCAACTAATCTACATTTTGATATTATATCAGTTACAGTACTGACGACAGCATATAGTGAGGATTTTTTGATTATTTCAAATAACCTTTCACAGATAATAGTATTAAGAATTTTTAACAATGGATCCGCACCATATATCATCAAAACATTAAAGCGGCCCCATCCTCATTGGTACGAAGCGTTTGGGCATGAGGTACAGGCAGATTTCGAAGGACAAGCAATATCGGTGAATACTTTTCAAGATAAAATATTTGTATACCCAATCGATTTTATAGACGTGTCGACAGGACAATTAGATGTTCACCATTTTCAAATAAAGCTGGACGAATGTGTACTGCTATTTTCATGTTTTTTAAATCAACCAAGTGATACCAATAATAGTGGCCAAATATTTTACTGTGTTTTGTATTGTGATCATGGAAAATTAAAAGTTGGATTATTTGAATGGACAAAGAATAGCCCGACAGGTGCAAATGCATATACTTGTTTGCCACTCCCCAATGAGATTCAAGTACCGTTGTTTTTTATACCGGTGGCTATCGAGATTGGTGGGGCGGTAATAGTAACTGAAGATAAGTTATATCTTATCAAAACTAGCGACTTATTAAATGGCAATATTCAATTGATGCAGAAAGAATTGGATCGATATCCGTTAGGATATTATAGAGATCCATTGAGTCATTGTAATGGTAAACAAGATGCGTTTTATTTATTATGTGAGCCATTTGTTATTTATAGAGTTACGATTGATTCTACTAGTAATAACATAGAATTTAGGGAATTGGTGAATATTAAAGATATAGACCCAGGGAATTGTTTCACTATCCACCCATATGACGGTGATCGATTAAAGGAAGAAGAAATTATCTATAGTGAGCGGTTGAAAATTACATATGGTGGTGATTCAAGTGAAGGAGGATGGTTTGAAACTGTATATAGTGATAAACATGAAAAATATATCATCCCATTTGCTATTGAGGATGAAGATGAAGAAGAAAGTGGTTGGGTTACTTTTTATAATTGGGCTCCGGTCAATGATTTTCAATTAGTGGATACAAAGCAAGGGAAACAAGTATATGTTTGTTCGGGTAATGGTGACACGGGGACGTTAAACCTACTCCAACGAGGGATGGAATTGAATGTATTTTTGGAGCTGGATAATATTAATGTTGAAGGGTTGACATTGTTGTCTTTTGCCAGTAAAGACGAAACTGAATATTTTGTTACATCTATTGCGTCAAAAGAGTTGTCAATGTTTTATGCAAGTAAAGATGACGAGATTTTTTTCATTGATGAAATTAATAAACAAGTTTTGGCGTTTGGGTTGGTGGGGGACAAGTTCTTATACGTCACTAGTAACTCAGTTGTATTAAGAAATGAAGCTGATAGTAAAGAAGAGGAAGTGTTTAATATTACACATGCATCGATACTAGATGATTATGTTTTGGTGAGTAGCACACCAGATAATCATCGAACTGTGGTATATCTATTTCAAATCGTTGATGATGATGAAAGGTGGATTCGACTATTAGGTACATGGGAGAACGAAGAAAGTGTTACATTTGTGGAGTTGATTAATGATAATATTGGTATAAAATGTTTTGTTGGTGATAGTAGTCCACAATTGTTGGTTTCACAAGAGGACCAATTGGTACCATTGAAAGTTGATTTGAGAGATTTGGAAGATGGAGTACCTAATTGTATTTTGTTGTTGAACGATTTATTAATAATAGGGCTACGAAATGGTAAAGTTTTGGTTACAAGTAATCATGAAGTGCTGTTTACACATATTCTAGGTAACAATCCAATCAAAAAATTAATCAAAATTAATGAAAAAAAATGTTTGGTACATTGTGAACGGTTGGTAATGCTTGATTTCGATCGTTATGCCATGGGGCAACCTCATCTAGTAGTATCACCGAACCATTTGACACAAAACTTTAATGCGGTATCAGTTATTGAAACCACCAATAAAAGTTGTACAATGTGGGCAGTATTACATAACAAATTCACCAAGTGTTTACTAAACATTGATAGCCCCAAAATAATTTCCAAACGAATAACAAAATTATCTAGTTGTCCGAAACGATTTTATTTTGCCCAAGGATTTTTTGTAATTGCATTACGAACTATTAATACCGAAGATAAACTACAACTAGTTCGTGAAAATGGACGAAATTGTTTAAATAATAAAAACAAAATTTTTGAAACAGAAGAATCGGTTAGCTGTTTAACTGAATGGCCGCTGGAAACTCTAGCTGGTAAATATCGATTTATTCTTGTGGGGTCAAATATCAACAATCAAGGAATCATTCGTGCCTTGAGAGTATCAAAAGATGGAGATGGGAAAAAATATCAGCTTGTTAAAGTTGTAGGTTGGACTGCAAAAAGAGGTGATTTCAATGGTATCGTTACTGCAATAGCATCCTGGGGATCATTTATTATATATGCCACGTCTCAAAGAATAAATGGCAAATATCATCATGTAATTGGAGCATATCAGACTTTTACTATATCTGAAGATGGGAAACCAAAATTAAAGTTTAATAAATTACCAGAAAGTGATGTTTTTACAAGTGATAATATTGGAGGGATTACCAGCATTACAATATTACAAGATTCCAATATATGCGTTCAAACACACACAAACTCTATAATTATAATGAATTATGATGAACAACTCAAGCAGTTTATCAACATTGAAGGGGATTCATTCTCTAGAACATCAAGTTGTAATGTTTGGTTTGATGAGTTGAATGCATTAATATTTTGTAAAGATCGAAGTATGGCACATTTAAAGAGTCGAAATAATGAAAGTCCATCGATGGATGAATTATTTAATTATAAACTACCAACAGTTATTATCAAAGCATTGAAAGTTGATTTTAGCACCCTGTGGGATTTTGGTTATGATAAAAACCCGGGAGTGATGGCCTGTGGCGTTGATGGTTCGTTTTATGCCATAAAGTTAAATGTTTCTAATGATGCCATGGATTGTGAGGAAAGTTGTTCTGAACGATTTGTGAATGAGATAAACAGGGGCAAGGATAATCAACTCATCAACTGTGACGTTGAATCAACTCTAATAGTCAGAACCTAAGTTTGTAATTTTTCCAACATTTTGTTAATTCTAGGAGCCATTTTTGGTTGACCAGATTTTGTTTTTTTTGCAAATTGTTTCTTTTCCTTTTGTCGTTTAACCAACTTGGATTGAATTTCATTCGTCTTTTGCTTTTCATGTTCATATTGTTGTTGACGAATCAATTTTTTCTTATTAACAAATTTCTTACGATCAGAATGAACCTGACCATCATCATCTTCTTCCTCGACTTTTTTTTTGGTTTCTTTTACTGGTACCGTTTCTCCCTCTTTTTCCAGCATTTTGAAATAGGCCCGTTTGACACGAGACGCATGTGTCAACGATTTTTCAATAGTTCTTCGTTTATCCCGTAGATGATTATTATGAATCGCCATTTTTCCTTGTGTCAAATAAATTAAAAATAAAAATTAAAAAGGAAGATAAAATCGTTCGAAAATTTTATCAGGATCCCGCGCGCATGTTCCAAAAAAAAAAAATATTGATCTTTTCAAAGAGTATTTTTCCTTATGCGACCAAAATTTTTCCACTTTGTAAATTTTTATTTTTATTTTTGATCTCAAAAAAATATTTTACAGCGGTTTTTTCATTCAATGGGTAGATTCGTGGCATTCAGCAACTTGACCACGATTCAACGCCGCAAAGAATCATTACTATGGTCGTTACAATTACTCGGTGGCGAGTGGACCAGGAATAGCCATGGGTTGTACCATTGTTTTGAATGTTATTATAATCGGCCCATTATTCGACTACAAAACACCGTTCTTCGCAGGTTTAAATTTAATACCAGAGTGATTGTACAGCAAAGGAAGTTCAGCTCCAAAATCGATCCAAATATAGATGACAAACCTTTGATTGTTTTGGAAAAGATTGCAAATAAAAATAATTATCAATTAGCAAGTTCAAAGACCATTTTAGCATTACTACGAAAGGGGTTTGAAATTGATAGGAGGAGAGTTTTATTGATACGTAAGAGTTTGTACCAAAAAATGCTATTGACAAAAACAGGCAATTATATTGAAATTTGTGAATATATATCAAAATATGTGGCGGAATTGGAGAATGGATTATATTGGGATGGAGAAGATGCGAGTGTACTAATTAACGTATTAATAATGAATCATGATTTTCATCAACTTGGGAGATATCTATACAAAAGTATTCGTGTTTTACCTTATAAAGAAATTTTTGCAATTATTGAGCAGAATTCGGAAAATCTTTCTCCAAAGTTGGTATTAAACCTAATGAATGACCTGGATGGTTATAATTCAAATTCATGTTATTTGGATCCTATAAAGCATAAAAATGAACGCAAAATTATAGAATTTTTTTTGAACCATGTTGGGGATAAAGTTATTGAATGTGGTACTAATATTGTCACAAGTTGTATAGATATTCGGGTACGGCAGGCGACAGAGGACAGCATAACACAAGCATTAAAGTTGTTTCAATTAAAAAATATTAATAATGATACTAAACCAATAGATTTGTTTATAACAATGAAAGGGTTGATGGTGATGGAAAGGTATGAAGATGTGTTGCGATTATATGATAATAACCCGGCATTACATGATGATAAACAATATAATTTATTATTGGTTTGTTATTCAAAACTGAAATTTTGGGATAAATTACAAGAATTATTTGAATCATTTTTTGAACTAGGTAATAATGGTTTACCAAATATTGAACAATATACTATTGTTATGAAAGCATTGAGTGAGATTGCTAGAGTTGATGTGGTCCAAATGTTACATGAAGGGCTGATTAGTAGAGGGTTAACCCCAAGCAGCAATACATTGAACGCAGTAATATTTGCACAGTTATCATTTGGTGATTGGCAAAGTTGTTTATCCTTTTTTGATAAAGAATTTGATAAATTTAAAGTTGACAAAGATTTGAATAGTTATTGGATTGCAATGAGTGCTTATAGACAAGGGCTGGATTATGAAAATGCATTTAATTTATTAAAAAAAATTTGGGATACTAATAAGGAAGAAACAGTTATTAAATTATTACCAGTATTGATACAAATTTGTTCCGATAAAAGAGATTTGGCAGGGGCAATGGCTATAATGAAATGGATTAGTGATTGCCAAATTAATGTTACCAAAAATGTTTATAATTCTTTATTGAATTGTATGGTTGAGTCAAATGCTCTTAACAAGGCATGGCAAGTGTATTATCATATGAAGAATATTTCAAAAGTTAAACCTGATATTGATACTTTTACAATTTTGGTCAATGGGTATGCACGATTAAATTTAGACATGGAAATCGATACGATTCTGAATGATATTAAACAACTTGATTTGGAAAAAGATTCCAAATTTTATAGTGCATTGATTCGATATTATTCCAATAATCGTAATAATGATATCAAAAATGTTGAAAATTTAATGGCTGAAATGGAATCATTAAACATAAAACCAAATGCATTTCATTATTCATTATTAATGTTGGCATATTATTACCAACATAATACTCCGGGGGTAATTACGGTATATGAGCATACAATTCATAAAAAAAAAGTGGTACCAACTTTTAAAATGCATTCAATTTATTTAAAGGCACTTTGCAAAAGTAATTCGACATCAAACCATACGCATGCAATCACAATGTTGAAAGATTTTTTGTATACTAAAGATTTGATGGATTTGACTTCGAATTATTTACCAAGAAATAAGATTTCTCCTTCAATGTTAAAACCAGTTGTACTTTTATTACTCAAAAAACGTGATTATCTTCAAGCTAAAGAAATTCTGGATCTTTATTATCAACATACACCAGAAGCTGCAAATTCATTACCAGTATTGTTACTAGATATCCAATTGAGAAGATATCGACAAGAATGGGATATGATTCGAATAATTTGGGATAAAATCACGGAATTAATGGGAAGGAAAATGGTTATTGACTTTAAAAATCCATCATTAAAATATATCATCCCACCTAGATATAATGAAGATTATTCGCGAGCATTGAATGCCAAATTGCAACAATTACACTCCAGTGGGGAATTGGAGAATCAAATTTTCCCATTGGTTGAATATTTGAAAGAACGGGGGTTGAGCTTATCCAACTCGAACTACAACATGATGGTGGAAATGTTATTTTTGGGTCGTCTTGTGGATGAAGCATTCCAGATTGCAGAAACAACACTAATGCCCGGGTATTTATCTCGAGTGGCATTAAAAATCAAACAAAAGCATGATCCAAAGTTTAAAATGGAGTTACAAAAAAACCATTTGCAACCACGAGTTTTACGAACTCTAGCTATGGGGTTGCCACGAGTTATTGAACAACAAGCGTTTGATAAAAACATTGGTGAGATTGAAGCATTATCTTTATTACAGGAAAAATATCCAAACCTTATCAAAGCATTAGAAAGGTCGAATTCTCGGCATGTAAATACTATTTAATTAAATTTTTTTTTTTTTTTTTATTCATCTGCTAGAATAAATGAACCAATACCTTCTACATCGGCAGAACCGTACACTAACCAGCCGACTCGAGGTTGAACATTCCATTCCAGTTTTATTGTAGCATTTTGCCCAGTAAACTTTTTGTCAATATCATAAACACTATAAGCTCCCCGTTGATTCTTTAAATTCAATACAGCTTTTTGTGGAGTTTTGATAATTTTATCCCAGAAGGTGACTTTATTAATAATATCTGGCCGTCTGCCAGGGTATTCTGCAGTCAAGTATACAAAGGCTTGTTTAGTATTCCAATTAAACAATGGTGTCAAATCTGCATCCAAATCGAAATGAATTCGAACATTTTCTTTAGGTTTGCCGTCCACTGATCCAAAACTTCTGGTTAATTTTGATTGAAATTTGGGCGTGATTTTGCCCACGTTTGCTGTCAGTGAAAAGGCATTGGTGGTATACAGTTGGATCATCGATGCAATGCTTACGGCAATTGAGAATGCCATAAGCACGGACGTGAAATATCCAAACGATGTTTGAAGTCGTGTTATTCCATTAAACATTGCGGATTAATAAATTAATTAAGAAAAATATTTATGTGGGAAAGAAAGAATATGTACGTGTCGAAATGTTTAAAATTGAGGTGGGAGTCTTTTTTTTCGCGTGGCCATCTTGTTTTAAATTTTCTAGGGTTTTTGAGCCGCACGATTTACAATGATTTTGGTTGTTTATTTTTAGCGTTTATTTATTTGCGTTTATTTATTTTCTGGTTTCTTTTGGTATTTACCAACAATGCTACAAACTATAAGAATAACAAAATGGCTAACATGGCTTAGTGTGTTACAACTGGGTTGTTTACCAGGCATAGAAACGGTCTATATCGCATTTTTAATTAATGATCCAGAGTTTTTAACCAAATATGGACATCCTAATGCGACTTCTATAGGGATGATGAATTCTATTTACCCTATAACTGCCATGATTGGATGTTTATTTGCTATTATTGTTAGTGCCAAATTACCAAAGTATCCAATAATACTGGTTTTTTCAACCCTATGGGTGATAGGATTGTTAATACCTATTATTTATATCAAATATTGGAATTTTATTCTTTGTCGAGGAATAAGAGGATTTTCAATAGGGTTGCTAAGCCCAATTATACCACTATATGTACGAGAGGTGTTTTGCAACAATGAATCTTCATTGGTATTGACGATTTATCAAGGAACGGGACCATTTGGTGCAGTGTTGTTGGCAACGATTTGTTATTTTATTCTACCATCTAGTGAAATTAATAAAAACAGTACACCCAGTTTCATTATATGTTGGTGGGTGATATTTTTCATCATATCTGGCCTACCAATATGTTTATTATTTTCTCGAAAAAGTCCTAGGGATTATTTGGTGAAAAATTGTACACTAGATCATCCAAAATTTTTAAAAGCACTGAATGAAATATATCCTGGAGAGTGCCACAAAGAAGGAGCCATTGATCGATATACCGAAGAATTATCAAGAATTGCATATCAAAAAAAATTATCTCTAGTCGCCAAATATTTTCGTAATAAACAAACGCAAAGTCGAGTTTTTAAAACTTTTTTAATCCAAATTATTGTGGGTGTAACTGGTATTAATGTGATTAATTATTATTTTGGCAAAATTTGTCAAATGGCTGGAATTGATGGGCCAACTACAAAATTGATGGTATTTTTAATGTATCTAATCAACTATCTGTTTAGTATGATTTCGATTGCAATATCTAACGGCAAGCCGCGGTTGTTGTTGTTAAAATGTGGGGTGCTGGCACTAACAAGTTTGCATTTGACAGCATGTTTGTTCACAACAGCATGGCAAGATCCAATAATGTTTGAAGATGAACGACATAAAACAGTGTTCAAACATTTATCATTTGTAATTTTTTATATGATTACTGCAGTATTTACTGTATTTTTACAATGCAGTAGTATGCTGTGTATCAACGAAATCATGCCATCGGTGGTTCGAGATTGTGGGATGAGTCTATCGTTATGTGTCGCATGGGTCGTCAACTTTGGAATCGCACAATTAACCCCGATAATGTTTGAAGCGATGGGAGCTATGGTTTTTGCTATTTATGGGATACTGAATGCTGGTAGTTATATTATCATGTTGTGGTTTCAAGAAACTAACGGTTTAAATGAACGTAATTTGTTTCAATAAACTCTTTTTTTTTTTTTTTTTTCTGATCTAGCCAATCTCCGACCCTCCGTTATTCCTTCCCAACCACGTATTATACGTAGACAACACACGTTTTTCTTTATCTCAACCAAATCACCAACACAGGAAAAATAATAATAATAATAATAAAATGTCAATTGAACAGGATGATAGTGCCCAGCCATTGTTTGATACCGCCAAAATATCTTCTGATAACCAATTCATCCAACCGGATGTCGACGAGCCAAGTACATCTTCAACACCAGGACCACCGCCGCCTCCACCTCCACAAGTCAGTGGGAGAATGGATGCTTCCGACCCACCATCATACTCACGAACCAATAGCTCCGTATTTTCGTTCAATTACTACATGAATTTCTTTGATGTCGACACCAGAGATGTAATGGAGCGGTGCTTGCTAGCACTAAACCCATTCAATTCAAAAATGTTTCTATTGGACAATGACGACCCAGAATCACAGTCATCGCAGTCATCGAAATATGGCCACATTGCAGGGTCCAATACCACTCATCCAGACATGTATGGCCCATTCTGGATATGTACCACTGTGGTATTGGTTTTGTTTTTCTCTTCAACTTTGGTAGGTGTTCTGTTTTCAAGCTGGCAAGGTGTGAAGTATGAATACAAGTTTGATTTATTAACTGGTGCAGCGGGGTTAATGTACAGTTATACATTTTTATTGCCACTGGTATTATGGTTGGTATTACGATATGTGAATATTGCTCCAGATACAACACTAATGCAATTGATTTCATTATATGGGTATTCCAACGTGACATGGATTCCTGTTGCGGTGTTATCAGTATCCCCACTACTAGGGGCACCAAAAGTTTCAAACATTATTCGATGGGTATTTATATTATTAGGATATGCGTTTAGTGGGGCCTTTATTGGGAAAAACATTTATAAAAAATTGTTACCTGAACATAATAGTGTTGCTGAAAACCGACAACGAAGTATCTGGATTCTAGCACTGTGTATGGTTTTACATACTGCATTGGCGTTTGCAGTGAAAATGCTATTTTTTGGTGGTATCAAGAAAAAAGATTAAATAATTAATTTTAATGTTATACAATATTAGCTATAGACATTTTCCGTTTGGCCGGTGGTACTGGTGATGTAGATGATGGAGGTGTACGACTAGCTTGACGCAAGTCGGCGGTCTTTTCACTTAAATATCGCCAGTTTTTGAACCCATCTAATTTGGTATCATCTACAGTGGTTTGTGTATCTCCCCAAACCCATGCTTGTGTATATACCCCTTGTAGCTCTCCGCTGAGAATCGCCAATACATCAGGATCTAACCATGGGGCGTATTTTTTGCCAGTAGTGTGAGAATACTTTGATTGCAACAATTCAATAACACCCTTAATATAATAACCGTAATTGTCGACGGTGTTGTTGGTGGAGTTTAATGATATTGCTTCCAAACAATTCATCAAAAAGCTTGCTTGATCGAAATCTTCTTTGGCTAGTAAAATCAAAGTACAGTGGAATAAATGCATGGTAATAAACCCAACATTATAACTTGCCAAAACATTTTGCCAATCTTTAGAATGCTCAGTACAGTTGATGATAAACCGTTGTAATAATGATACTGTTTCTACTGCGGTCGCGGCACTAACTTCCAATGAAGACCCTCGTAAATTAGAATGAGCGGCTGGTGATAAATTTACCCGCTGGATCAAATTTCTTGCAAAATGTAATAATAATGATGGCACCAACGCCTTTGGCTCTAGAGGAATTTCATTTGATGTAATAAAAGGTGGTAATAATGATGCAAAGGATTCAACTTGTGAGTGTAATAAATCCAAACTTGCCCAACTTAACGTAGTATTAGTATTAGACAAACTGTTGTTAAACATATCCATCAACTTTGTAACATGAACCACTGGGGTTAGATATTGATAATCATCTTTATATTCCAAATCCTGTTCTTGAATATTTGGTGGATCAAAGTTGACCTTTGTGCCCGTCATGTGGGAGACACTAAAAATTCGATCCCATGCAAATAATGACCATAATAGATTAGTGTGATCTTGAGAATAAATAGGTAGTTGTAACTCGTCCGCCGCAGCGTGCGCGGCGACACCGAGCCACATGCTGGAAGAACTTGGATTATTTTTTTCTGCCATCAAAAGACTCATTAATAAAGCGCTTGTAACAAACTCTGAAGTAAAGTTGTCAGACTCTGGAGATAGTGATGTATATTGTTGTGCTAATTTGGTATATCTATCATTTGAACTCCCAAGCGCCATGATGCAATAAAAAATGCCAATCCAATCTTTATTTTTCAGTTGATTGTTGTATAAATCGTTCAAATTTTTCATAAATTGTTGGACATTTATAACCGGTAACCAATGATTAAATCTTTGTTGATAATTTTCAATAAATTTAATAGCTTCGTTTTTAACCGGTAAATTAGAACTATCTAAATAATGCTGTTGATTCGTCATTGTGTTTGTGACAAACTTATTCTTTCTTGCATATCTCGGTGGTTTGAAAATCTTGTAATTATATTTAGAATTGAATGCTCGATAGGTCGAATAATCATGATCTGTTTTGATACTAATTCTCCCACAAGATTTAGTTTCGCTATTCGTTCGACTATGATTTTCAGCATTAGCCATAACTGGGGAATTATTTTCCTCGGTATTGGTATTAGTATTCTCGTCCAATGTCACATTTGATAGTTCATTATCCAAAACGACCAAATTTTCCGGAATTGAAACATTACATTCTTTCAACCGAGTTTTATATTCACCAATACAGTTCAATGCTTTGGACAATGTTTTTTCTAAATCACGGATCTGTCGTATTGAACTCATTCGTCTATTTGTATCTTTTGTGAATTGACATTTGAGTTGTCTACCAACACACTCCGAGCACGCCGATGATTCTGTAGCATCACATTTAACTTTCCGTTCTCTACAAGCATCACAACTTGGATCTTTTCGTCGTTGACGGAAAGTGCGCCGGTTGACGGGTACGTTTAGCAGTTGCGATCCATTAGTTACTGGTACAGCGCCACCACCAACTGGCGGTGCTTGTGCTTGTACTTGAACATGAACTTTTGAATTTGAAGGATGTGGAGACCGCGATTGCGGGCTTGGATGTTGAGATGGAGAAGGAGTTGCTTGAATAGGTGAATGTGATGGATGATGATGATGATGAGCTGGTTGAGGCTGACTCGGTATTAATAACTGAGGATGTGGAACTGCTTGAGGATGAGGATGAGGATGAGGAGGATATTGGTATACCACTGGGTGCGGAGGAGGAGGTGCTATTTGATGAATTTGAGGTGCGGGAGGAAGTGTAGTTGGTTGCTGTCTGTAGTCTGTTGTGGTCAATGATTGAATTGACGGCAATGAAGGTTTGCGATTGTCCATGTTTTATTTCATGCTTTGGTAAAAAAATTATAATTCAAAAAAAAAAAATAATAAAAAAAAAGGAATCGATTGAAGTGTAAAAGAGAGAAATAATATTCAGGAACAAAAAATCAAGAAATCAAAAGAAAAAAAAAAAAAAAAAAAAAAAAAAAAAAAAAAAAAAAAAAAAAAAAAAAAAAAAAAAAAAAAAAAAAAAAAAAAAAAAAAAAGGATTCAAAAAGGGGAGAACGATATAAAAAAATCAAATAAAAACGAAAAGGTGGAAAGAGAAAGAAGAAACAAAAAAAAAAAAAATTGTGTTGTTAGATGTAGGGGTTTTACTTTTTTATTACGTTTTACGTACAGTTGTGTGTACCTGGCCAATCCGTCCTGTAAATAACAGTTGATACGTAGCTTATCAACCGTTTAAAGAGAGCTTGGCTCTCAAAAAGGTTGAGCCCAGTAATGTGGGTATCTCTCATATGTCTCTACGTAATTGTTTTTTTTTTTTTTTTTTTTAATTCTTAAAAGTACTGTATTGTACGCTTTAACCATTCGATCCGAAATATTCTACATTAAGACTATCAGGAAAAAAAATTTATAACCGTACATGAAGAGGGGCGAGACACCAATAAAAAAATAAAGATAATAAAGGAACAGAATAAGATCGCCAGGTACGTGTAGAAAAAGCAAGCAACAGTAGATTAAAAAAAAAAAAAAAAAAAAAAAAAAAAAAAAAAAAAAAAAAAAAAAAAAAAAAAAAAAAAACAGGTCTAAGCCTCGTTTGATGATTATGATTATTTTACCAACCCAGTGGGTGGCTTTTAATCTTGCAAATTCTTAAAAAAAAAAATTATGTACCCATTCTGTAGACAATACAGTAAACTATAGTTGTAAAGCTCAAGTTTGATCTAATCGGTTATGAATTCTAGACTTGAACATTTGGGTGATAAATAAGATTTAAATTTTCCTATGATCAGTTGAGTCGTCCCGGCCGGGGCGCCGGGTACCTTAGAAAAAAAAAAATATTTTGTGGTGCATGTTTCTACATTTATATGTGTAGTTGCAGCAGCTTATGGCACGTTCAGAAAGCTCTAGGCGTCGACGCACTTGCCCGTAAGATGGTTGCCATTTTATATCTCCTCGTCCCCCTCTTCCCTCCCTCGTTACTTATTAGCAAATAACGGTCAATGGTTGCATAACTGCAGTTCATTGATTGGGCGAGTTGTTTATAATTGTAGTTTGACGTGACGGGAATGAAATTATTTTTTTTTTTAGTTTTAGTTTGGAATGTTTGCAAAAATGAGATTTTGGAAAGACGGTTAAGAATTTATGCTAGATCTGAGTTTACCTGGATCTGGATCTACCCTGGGATTTGAAATCTGAAATTTAATTTTGGCAACTGGTCAACTAATGAGATTTAAGCTTAAATTCGTGATCAAAATGCGCCTCTTTCTTGTTTGGGGGGGGGGGGGGGGTTGTTCGTCTCGCCTCTTTATGTAAATAAAACGTGGGATAAACCCAACAGCTTTTGTTCCAGCTCTGATTCATTAGCTAACGAATTTCAAGATTAATTCTATTCGTATTCATCAACCCAGTTTTCAGCTCTTAACCAACAGTTGCGAATCCATTAAACACGATTAATCGGTGGATGAAAAAAAATAAAACAACAATATTTGCAACAAGCAGCTGGCCAAAATGTGGGCATTCCACAAAAAAAAGTATCGCCAAAATGGATACCTCGCGATAGACATTGTTCGGGTTCCTGGCCGGTTAATTAGGTACGGAGGAGGGGATGTCGCCGGCACGGTTCGGTAATCATCCACTCTAAAATCTTGGCCATGCATGTGGTCCTTATAAGGTTTCGCCAGCGCCGGCGCACCCCCCAGCAGGGCCAGCTCCAAAAAACAATTTCAGTTGGCTGTGGTGCTGTAGATGATAGCAAGGTTGTTATGAATTGAATGAGCCAATAATTCTATACTTTCACATTCAAAAAAAAAAAAAAAAAAAAAAAAAAAAAAAAAAAAAAAAAAAAAAAAAAAAAAAGGAACAATGCCCAGCCATCACGACACGATCAGTTTCTCGGTGACCAAAACATCACGAAACACACGAAACAAATCGAGATCGTGAACTTTAAACTCTAAGCTTATCTAATAAAAAAAATTTAAAAAAAACCTCATAATACTGGCAGATCACCTTACGTATTTAATATCGAATGGGTAAGCCTAACTGTGCTTAACTGTGATCCTGGTGTTTTGATTGATTGATTGATTGCAATTGATTGTTTTAAGCTCGCATTTGTAAACAATCCACCAAATATTTCGGCGATCCTCAAAATCTAATTTCAATTTCAATCTCAGTCAGAAATATGCATCTATTGAAGATCTCGAGGCTGAGGCCCCACCTACTGGTCATTTCACTGTGAATAATTAATCTTCATTGCTTTCCCTCGATTCCGCTGTTAAAAAAAAAAAAAATTTCGCACGTCTCCTGTTTACTCAAAAAAAAAAAAAAAAGTTGCATTGATTCAAAAAATAAAAATAAAAAGGCAAGCTTACCGATACGATGGAAAAAATATTCAGGATTCCTAAACACCAGCCATGATACTGCACTTTGCTTATACCGATTTTAGAGTTTGGATGGATGATATGCATGCACTTGGGGAATAATACTTATATCAGACGTATTAAGGGGGGTCGGGATATGTTTAATCGATGATACAGCCAGGCCCAGGGGGAAACCTCGATCGCGAACGTGGGTGGCTTCGGATGGCACGGTGACGTGCTAATCAGTTTTGCTATTAAAATATGCAAAAGCCGCACGCCCGGCCATTCTCTGTGTATAAGCCCAGTTGTATATATAGAAAAGCTGAATAATTTTTCCCAACTGATAATAATAATAACAATAATAATAATACACAACCTATGAACTACTGCTTACTATTGAACTGTAGCTTCAATGAATCAATGGCATTCTGTAAATCATCCATCTTCTTCGCCAATGTATCAGTACTAACACTCTCATTCTCATTTTCCTCTTCTGCAGTACCTATTTTTTTACCCATAAAGTTGATTTTATTATTCAACTCATTTTCATCAATATGAAACTCGGGATCTCCTTCTCTAATCGCCCGTTCCATTTGATTATATTCTCGTTCTGAACTGTAATTATCAACATCCGAACGATACCCATCAAACAAATCCCATTCCTCGTCATTCTCATTTGCATCATCATGTGTACCTTTACTTCGATTATACAACACTCTTCTAGCGTTTTTGGATTCATCCATAGCGATAAGTACCAAAGCAGGCGAATAGAATACGTACATGATCATATCATTCAATTTTCGAAACTGTCGATCAGCCATCCACCATTTGGTGAAAAGGACAATCACCACTTCGACTAGGTTAATTGGCGGAATAAACACGTACTCATCTGGTGCACGTACGAATCGTAATGTTTTTTGTGCTACTAATGCCATATATTCGTCATTCGCACTGTCATAAATCTTTTCATACGCAGAGTTGAACAATGCAATCAAAATATTCAATAACAATGTAGACACAACAAACACAAACAAATAGTATAACCCAAGTCCAAATGGTCCCAATTTAATAAAGAAATCAAAATTTGGTTCTTGTAAAACTGTTCGGGTCATGATACTTAGTACCTGTTTCGAAACATCTAATGCACCATCGATTTCATCCAACCCAATAAATGCTTGTAAAAACCCACAAGACACAATAGCTAATAATACAAAAAATACAATTGATTCTTTCATCAATTCTTTTAATACCACCAGCATTGCACCAAAGAACCGTACGCTATCCAAATATAACAGCATTCGGCCCCATACCAGCGGCGAACAACATGCAAGAATATGGAATGCAAGTTCGTACTTGTTGTTGATGAATCGTAACAACATTGCGGCAGTCACCAAAATGTACAAAGTATCGTTGAAAACGTTCCAAAAATTTAACATTGCAAATCCAACATCATATAATTTGATGATTTCATCAAACAAGTACCCAATGGTGAAAACGTACAATAATCCTTCAAATATTTCAATATGTTGACGTTTTTCTACATCGGCCAAATCCAACACTGCAAAACTAAAAATTGCCAAGAAAATAAATGAAAAAATCAGTTGAATATAGTTTTGATATCGGGGAGTTTTGAGTCGATCAGGATCAAAATGTGTCAAAAACCGAGTATCATTGAGTTTTTTGTAAAAAACATATTTACTTGCATCTTCTTCAGATTGAACAATCCATCCTCTCCATAGCCATTTGATACATCGCTGGTACCCTGAACTACCAATGACCACAGTAGCATGCTGGTCGACTGCCAATTCCAAAGCGTTCATTGGACTTTGATCTTTGCCGTGAAGTGTGATTCCATACCGTTGGCACAATACGTTTTTGAATAAGTGGTATTCATCTTTATGAGTTTCGATAACTTTTTTGGCCAAATATTCGGCGGCTAAACTTCGAATTTCGAATAACGTACTTTCATACAACACCGTATCTGCCATACGAGTGTACCATCGTTTACAAATCAACAGAACAAACACCAAACAAGATTGGTACTTTTTTTTGGAGTTTGCGGTGGTACCACCGGCCGTTTTCAATAACAACTGGTAAACCTCGTTGGTTAGGATTGATGAATCTGCTTTCTTTAAATCATCTTGATCGTACTCCACGGGGATAATTGTGTCAATCAACTTTTTCACCCGGAGGGCGATTTTCAGTGTATGTTTTGGTGAGACGTAGCCTAACTCTCCGGCATCCTCACTCATTGCAGCTACAACTATTTACAGTGTAAACTTATTCTTCTTAAAAAGTAGTTTCTAGTTTGTTGTTGGTATATAAAATCCAAAATAAAATAACGGTGTTTATTTTTTATTTTTTTTCTCCTTGTTGTGATGCTATCGGTGAACCGGGGGAGGTTTCACTTTCCATTTTATCTGAGCTCTAGAAAGCACTGCCTTTTTTTTTTTTTTTTTTTTGAACTTTTGCTTTCAAACCCCCTGGAAATAATAAAATAATAAAAACTATTTTATCGAATTTTTGGCAGGGTTGTAAGATATCGACAATTCATAAAACTTTTAACAATAAACAGTCTATAATCTTAGCGAGAGTTCGCGGTATAGCGTGGTATTGAGCGTCCTCCGGCCGTTACAATGTTGAATGATCAATTCTGCAAAAAAAAATTATACTGATCTGCCTACCCCCCACCCTTGTTTCGATTTTTTCCCAACCGCCACTATAGGTGGACCAATTGCTGTCGATACCTTCGGATCCCTTGTTCGATACTATGCAGTTCGTTTTCAACCTCCAGCAGCCATGGTCCGCTGTTGCCACTGGAAGTAGTAGCGGCAGTCCTCGTGCTATTAGCTCTCCTGAGCTGCATCAACTGATTGAGTTTTGTGATCTTTGCGTTGCGTAAATTAGACAGTTTATACTCTATTGATTCTCGAGTCATTTTTATACTAACTGTAATGAAATATGTAGTGTTTGTTTAGAATTGTTAGGATACTCAAGGGTTTATATATGCTCATTGCGATGAAACAGACTACCCGATAGCTAGGTGCATACATGTACAGTTTGACGGGCTGATTCTAATTAATTTTCGGATGCATTCCCAACATCTAAATGATCTTCAAGAGTTAAAAAAAAAAAAAAAAATTTTTTGTTGTACAAAACTAGCCAAGTTCATCCGGTTGGTTTAATTTAGTAAACTACCCTACCCGACATGCCCCTCTTTAATGTTGTGTAAGGTAAATTTTAATTTTTATACCAACGCTGGGGGCTAAAATAGCGGGAGAGTATTAGCCTAATAATTAATAATATTTTAGTCCGCCCCAAACGAGGTAATTTTTGACCATGCAGCGACGATTATTTGCAACCATCCCATTATACTTAAATATTATTGAGATGCTTAGTTTTTTTTGTTTTTTTTTATATATATTATTGGCAACCGCCCATCGATATTTCTAAACTGTCTACAAGTGTAAGCTGGGACTTTGAGAAGTATGGTAAATAATAATTTTGCGATAACTAAACTCTTATGCAAAGCCGATATCTGATATATCTAAGATTCCAACTCGTGAGATGTATTAACTTAATTAATCTATATGCAGTATTAGATAAATCTGATGGGTGTGGAGGTTTTAAACTTACATTGTGTTGCATACGATTCAGCTGACTTGGTTATTGGATTGGATTGTGAATGGAGCATTGTAGTATCAAAAACCAATCAAGTCGCATATTTTATTTAACGTTTTTGACGTGGATCACCAAATATTTGGAAATTTTACTGCGGCTCAATTTTTTATTATTAGTTTTTTGATAAATATTTTATTAAAAATTAGCATAACGTGCATGAAAAAAACAATTCAAAAATATTGATAAAAGGTTAGTAAAACAGATAAATAATACAATAAAAGAATAAAAGAATATTAAAAAATAATCAAGTTCAAGCTTTCACACTTTGGGTATTAAAAGTATTGTGAGAACGATTGGTTATTTCAGGAAACCTGGATTTTATCTGTTTCATAAACATTTTGGCTCTTTTAATTTCATCTTCAGTAAACTGTAGTTTAGAATCTAATGTTTGTTGACTATGGCCAATAACTCGCGACATTTCCGGCCCGATATCTATCAATCTAATTTGTTTTAGTTTGGACTGTTTTTCATAACGTTTTAAAATTTGTTTATCATGAACTGTTTGGTCTCGTTCGAGCCGCAATCGTTCCAGTTTCAACGCATAGTCGTAATAATCAGAAGTGGCAACGATTAGCTGTTGTCTTTTAGGGTCACATAGTTCTTCATGTTCACTACTAGATGTGTTGAATGTTCCAACTGTTGATGGTTCGCTACCTTGGCTATAAACACTTGATGAGATGGAATTAGATCTTGAATGCATTTTTTTGTAAAAGCTGTACTGTAAAAAATAACAATTGAGGTATTATTAGATGAGGGTAAATAGGATATTGACGAGTTTTTATAACTTTTCCGTTTGGAATTATTGCTAAAAAAGTTACGTAAATAATTGCTTTACGTTCTATTGTATTAACATTCTGTGCGTTATAATATTGCTGTACTTTACTTTTTCTATAAGATCAAGAAAAAAAAAATTAAAAAAAAAACTTAATAATACTGGTTTTTTTATTTTATTTAATTTTTTTGTTTTTTGGCCGGGTCCCATCTATAATATTCCCTTCATGATCAAAGACATATGTATGTTCATAAGACAAGGGTAAATACTTTTCCAGTATTATTTTCCAAAGTGCTTCTTGTCATGTCTAGGTGTTGTTGTTGTTGTTTTTTTGTTTTAGTAAGGCACTTTCAGATAAGCTCAGCTCCATTCATACGAAATTGCTTCCTGTGTAAGCTTACTTGCTCGGCACCCACATTGCTTCAATGGTACGTGGATAGTGCAGTTGATCATTCATTTATTCAATATATCATCCCATGCGTTATTCTTTATGTACTTTAATAAATGAGGCCTTTTTTCTTTCTTTCTTTCTTATATTATTGTGATTGATTAGGTGAGCACTTGCATATTAATAATGAAAATCCTTCTCTCATTCTTGTACAAGTTACAAAATTTCAAAATCCATGGCCATATGATGTGGATCGATCATTAATAAGCTTTATCTGTTATTAATTAACCCACCCCAAGAAAAATTGAAATGAATTTTAAACTATAGTTTTAAAAAATAAAAAAACGTCTATACCCATTTGTTAAATGCATTTAGACCCCAAAAATAATAAAATAATAAACACAGTTCCCAAGTTAGAATTCTTTATAAATAAGAAATTCAATGTTTTAATTTTTACAGGAGGAGTATTATTCCTAGACATGTAAATCACTGACTCAGTCATTGGGTGACAGCTTTTTTTTTTATAGCGGCAGCGACGTTGACTTGCAGCGTATTGGGATTTTTTGGCAGGTGTCGTACGCCCGCAAACTAAAACATAAAAAAAAAAAAAATAGTCTATGAGCATAGTAGTAAAAAGGGTGGGAAGAAAGAAAAAAAAAGGGGTCGTTGTTTTTCTTACTAGTGCAGTTTCCGTATTGAACCCCTGAAAAATATCGATCGTATACATTATTGCTACAATACAATCATTTGATGGGGAGAGTCCAGACATTTTAAAAATCAATCTAAACGGCAGATAAGCTTAAACAAGTTGAACGTTCAAATATATATATGGCATAAGGGGTGATTGATTGAGATTTGGTTATATTACCTTGGGGCTTCCCCCCGATCATGGCAATCTGCATATAATATCTGATAGTTGTGTGAATACATCCGGATGTAGCTCTTTAATTTAAGTAATCGATCGATCGATGGAATAGGTAATCAGCCATCCCAAATAGGAAACATACATCAAGTTAAAAAAAAAAAAATAGGGCTTTTTCTTAATGCAGTAACCCAAGCACTAGCAAGGATTTTTCTTTGCGCCGCAGATTTAAGACTAAGCTGTGCTTATTTGTGTAGAGTTCTTACATCTTAAGCCCCCAAGACTTTTATGCTTTTTGGGGTTTGGGTTGCTTTCACAAAGCAGCAGGCTATGTGCAGCTAAATAACTTTGCAGATTAAATTTATACCGCTAGCGGAGTACGGCCGCCATCTTCCGATATTTAAAGCTTATACGGCCTTAGGCCCTGAAATAGTTCTTTTTTGTTTTTTGTTTCTCAAGTCGGCTAGATAAGGCCTATACAAGTATAAGCGTAATAACGAGTACTGAATATATTAAATTTAATAGGTATGATGCAACATTTGAGAGATTAGATTTCAAAATAAAAGAGCAAAGCGCAATAAATAAGATTAAGGTTCTAAGAACAAAATAATTAAATATATCAGATACAGCAATTTTTATCGTGTACAAGTAGATTCGATGCAAAAAAAAAAAAAAAAAGATTGCTCCATGCAGAATGCTTATCGTCGGTCCCCTCCCTCATTCCTGACGATAAATAAATAAATAAATAATTACACTTTAATATGTGTTAGTTCCAAATGGTGGAGAATAAATAGCTAGTGAAGAGGTTGATAAGGTGAGTTTGAGATAAAGTTCCGTTGAGCCATAACGGTCCATTTTAATGCTTGACTATTCTTTAACAAACTTTCAAAATACGCGTCATCATCATTGTGGCTTTCAGTTGTTTGTAGTGGTTTGGTGCCTTCAGCAAAAGTAGGAACGTATTCTGCTTCTTCGATGAATGGATACAAGAACTTTTGGTTATTATTGGTACTTTGTTCGTTGGTCATTTTTTTGTTTTCCAAATTATTTTGTCGTTATTCAACTAATTTGTATCTGTCAAATATTTGTAACTTTTAAATTATTCTTTTGAAGGAATAATCAAAGGTATTTATATTAATATATATATATATAGAGTGGTTAGCGTGTTTATTGATAATAATAGCATATTACCGAGCGATATATTTTATTGATATGTGGCAGATAAGAAATATTATTATTTGTTATCTCCCTCATCGTGACCTTAATTCATGTGCAAGAATTCACTCGATAATTATTTTAATCTATCTGAGGCTGGGGCCTTAATAATTAAAAAAAAAAAAAAAAAAAAAAAAGATTCAATCCCCGATCATGTTCCGCCGCCCCCATCCACTGATCCTTAACTTTAACCAATGCAGTTGAAAGAAAAGAAAAAAAGATGCTAAGCTATCTTAGTGTGTAAAGGTCGGTGTGGGATAAATCTAGTTTTAAAAAGAATAAAGAAAATCAACCAATCAAATCTTTGATGATCGATTATAATATGGCGCTATTTATGCCCGCTTGACCAGTTATGATCTAATTACCCCGAATAACAAGAATCAATCAATCGGACCCGCGTTCTCAAACTGTGTTTAGGTGTTTTACTCCCGGCCTCCCCCGGCCCCCCTGGTCAACCGGGGGGGAGGGAGCCACCCAAGAAAAAAAAAAAACGTCGTAACGTCACTTACCTTACTTTCCTTCGGCCGGACGCGACTTTTTGATAATCACTATCCCACGTTAACTTTTACACACACGCTTACGTCGCAAACGGGGAATCAGACACAACCGACGCCTCAGGCTCAAACGGAACTTCAGCCGTGAAGCCGAGACGGTTATAATAAGCCGGCACGCGCTGATTATAATAATACTCGATCGGCAAGTGTTTTAATTTGTAACCTTCTAAAAAATTACACTTTAAGTACTGGTTGAATGGAGATCATCCAACCTCGTGAACTAGTAAAAAAAGAATTCAAGTGTCGCATGGATTTAATATTTTTTCGCGTCAAATACCAGGGCTGTTGAGGATGAGGCTTGAAAGGATCAAAAATATTGCAGGTTCGGTAAATTTACTGCATTTTTTTTTTTAAATTAATATATCACTTTATTTTTGTGACCTCCCCAGCTGACCAATTGTAATGCAGCCCTAGGGTTATTTTTGGTCATGCAACGGAATCTAAATCGTTTCCAATCGTGATAAATATTAGTTGGGGAATCAATCAGTCATGTTTTGACTAGCGTGGGGCGAATAGTTAAGTGTATATTATATATCTAAATTTATGATTGTTTTATTTATAATTATTGATAATCTGAGTGATTTGAGGCTGTGATCTATTACAAACCTAGAATAAAACTACATAACGGTCCAAATTCTAAATCTATTTTTGAACATAAGCGTTTAGACTAGCGTGCTGTAAACTTATACAATGGCGTGTAGTTGTGACTCTATGGAGTGCATAAGCACATCATAGAATCTACAACACTAAGCATAGAAATGCACACAAACGCACCGTTTCTAAACATTTTAACTCGTGCAGAAGGTTTTGTTAGCTTATTTGAAAGTATCAACATATGCAGTTCCAACTTTTGGCAACAAATTGATTCAAATATTGTGATCACAATGCAACATAGATGGGTGCTTATTATGGTCACAATGCAACAATCAGCCCTTTCCACGGTGATTGGCAAGAAAAAGACGCCCGGCAAGACATTTTTCGTGTTAAGTATCCATTGCAATTTTTAGCCAATTTGACCAACGGTGAATTGGGAATTTTTTTTTTTTTTTTGCTAAAAAGGTTAGCAGGACTAGGTTTAGAAATTGAAGTTGACAGCTAAATAGCCTCTAAGCTTTCGATCTCAATTTTTTAGCGTCTATTATTTATCTATGTGTCTAGTCGGTCCGATCATCTAGACGCCACTACTAGATTGGATCCATAACCTAGGTAACTAGTACTACGTGATCAATTGAGGCCCAGATAAGTTTATATTCAAGCCGCACGCTAGCTAATACGAGGTCTGGGATGATACGGTACCCAAAACGCCAAAATAACTTGGAACTAGTTAATCAAGTACAATGACCTGATTGCTGGTACCCCTGTCATTTGGAATTATTATAAAAGATTGTGATGTGCCTCAAAAACTTTTGAACCGAGTATTTTTCACGTATAAGATATAATAGCAAAACAAAAAATATATCAAACCTACTTACGTACCGGTCAATTGGTTAATATTGTATTTACAATGAGAGAACAATCTAAAGAGACCAAATATAAAGGTGACGAACGTAAGTATCCATATTATATGGAGGGAAGCTGACTTTTTTTTTCAAGTGATCAAAAACCAACGAGCGTCGTATATGGAAAAGCTCAAAAGTTGGGAACGAGAACGGCGCTCTAATTCTCAATCACATTATTGAATTCCAAAAATTTCGAGAGTCGTGAGTACTTCTACTGGAGCGTATTTTAGCCGCACTCTATAAGAAAATGAGGGAAGTGCTGGCTTCAATCTGAGACATAATTTGGTGAAAAAAAAATTAAAAATTAAAAAAAAAAAGATTTAGTTGAATGATTAATATATTAGAAAATTTGTAGAATGCAAAGTTTTAGACTTTTAGAATAAATAATTTAACGTTGACTTTTTGGATTGCTATCATAAATTGATGAAACCGAAGAGTTACTGCTGGACCGGCTACTCAACGCACTGGACCTGGACCCCACAGTAGTGCAACTGCCTCGACTATTGTAACTATCCATTACTTGGTGATCAACAAACCGTGAATGGGTGCTAGACACTGACGACCGTGGACTTGTGGATCCTGAGCTATTATTTGTGAGTAGAGGGTTCATATTTGTGCATGGAAGAGGTGTTTTGTTATAAACTCTTTTAAGTTTCTCGTCCCGGTTCAAACATTCAAACCCTCCTCGTTGGATATTTTGACTATGCTTTGATGATTTGGATGATTTGGATGATTTGGAAGTGGAACGGGCATGATATAACCCATTCCACGCTCGGATTTCGTCGTCGAATGACCCGGGCATAATAAATAAGATAAATAAGAAAAAAATGCTTTGTCAAAAAAGCTTATTGGATTTGCAGTTGAGAAAAAGCGTTGTCAGCTTATTTATATCTGTAGATGTAGTGGTTACAGCTAAATTAATCGATTTGTATCCTTTTGATGCAAATTTAAGGTGTTGTAACAAACCTTGTGAATACAAGTCGAGTTTTATACAAATATGTTTTTTACTGTGCAAAAATAGGAATTTCAGTTACCAAGAAATGCAATCTTTATATATACCAATTTTTGAGTTTTTTATTTTTATTTCTTTTTGAGGTGGAAAAGAGGGCAGTACTGTCCGCATCATGGGAAAAAAATAATTTAAATAAAAAGATTCTCATTAATAATTTTTTTTTTTTAATAACAAGCAAAGTTTATTATCCATCGCTTACAAACTTGCTCGCACAGCAAAAATATTGTATCAGTACCCCCTCCAAAAATTTAATAATTTTATATACCAAATAGGATGGTTGCATCCAGCAACCATTCAACTTTTGGGAATTCTTCCAAGGTTTTTAAAAAAAGTTTCAAGCATTATCATTAAATGGTAACATTTCCATGTTTGTGAAAAAAAAAAAAATTTTTTTTTTTTTTTGGAACTAACTAGAATAAATATGGGCTTATACATATGTATGCTTTGATTAAATAAGGGAATTCCATGCTACCACTTTGTAACCTTGAAAAAATTGTATCGCGATGCAGAGCAACTTTGCGTTTTTATGCATCGTTCTTAGTTAAAAAGTCATTTGAGAAAATGCAAGGGTGTGGATTTCTATGAGAATTACAAATTGGAGGAACTTGTTAAATTTGGTTTGTCCAATTAATTAATAAGAACTAAAGTGGAATAAAATAGATTAGATGGGTTAAAGGTATCGCGATTGCAGCACCGCCTATGTAAACTAGCCACAAAAATAACGCTATAGAGATCAATTAGGCATGGGCGATGGTAAAAAAAAAATCGAGGGTCCAACTCACTGGCTAGTTTAAATCCATAAAGCTTTAGAAAAAAAAAAAAAAAAAAGGAAGGTTCCATGATCGAGATCTGAGGTTAAAGATCTTTAAGTACAACTCGATCTGATGTATCGAAGCGTGGGATTTGTCTTATTTACCGTATCGTGAATAACTTAATAACTTACTAATCTGGCTGCATTGGCCATTAAATATACGATCAGGTAAGATTATTAATTATAGAAATTAACTATAGCTGGGCTAACTAAATTTCTTATGCTATAACCAAGATATCAGATCGATCAGTTTAAAGTATCAGACTTAAAAAAGGTTCCAAATTGAGACCTTCCATCAAAAAAAAAAAAAAAAAAAAAAGGAAGTCATCGCCGTAGAAGTCAAATTCGAAAAATCGAAAATCTTAATATTATAGATCTAGATAAGATTATTTGGGGAATCTTTTAAATCGACAAAAAAATATTATATGGCTCGTTAGAGAATTATTTTTTAATAAATAAAATAAGGGATGAATAGTACATAATCCGAAAAATGCGAGATCTATTTTTAGTTCCTTTTTTTTTTTTTTTTTTTCTCTCTCTCTAACCGAGGCTTCGATCTAATCGGGACACCTTTATACCACACAAATTTTAGAACAATATTCTAAAATCGGGCCAGTCAGCTTAATGAATTTGTAATCAATGGCAGACTGGCCATTTGTAAACATCAAGAACTGATTGAATTTATCAACATAGACCTTGTGTTGACCTGTAATCCCGTCCAGTAGTTTCTGACACCGATATTTATTTGTGTGTACCAACGGTAAGTTGTATGAGCACCAAGTTTTGGGATGAGACATTGTCGTATTTCAGGTAAAAAAACGCGTATTATTAGCTTATGAGCCTAAAAGCCTTAGAATATTGAAAGGCTGTCGGATTTCAATGCCCAGTACCGCTATAAACCATGGTATGCATTAAATAATACCTCAAAAATCAACATGTCGTTTCTTATGAGGATTTCAAAAAAGTTATTGATAGACGCTTACTTTCCGTGCTGATTCGGTGCTTTTTTATAATAACTACTCGACCATGAATCTTTGGATGTGGATTTTTTTGAGTTGCTAGCGTGGTGTTCCGGGATTGATCTAGGGTAATTCGAATGCTTCGGCTGAGTGGACCTAGTATACTGGTGGTATTCCCGAGCTGTATCATTAGTTTCCATTATACCATTACAACAATAGAAATACTTACAATTCTTTCGAGCTTCATTGATAAGGTGTTTGGTGTGATTGTTCATTTGAAATCGATTGGTGATATTGTTATCGTATATAATTAGGGAAACATTCGAAACTTTATATATACATAAATATATTGATACCTCAAATCGATATTTATCGATGACAAATTTGTATAAAATGTAAACTATATATATACTTGGGAAAAAAAAAAAAAAAAAAAAAAAAATAACAATAAAATATCACGTTTAATAAAATTTGTTTGTATAATAATAATAAAAAATTAATCATTAAGTTAATAAAGCAATAAATAATAAATAAAGAAAAAAATCGTACATGTTAGTCTAAAATGCCCCCCAAAAATTCAAATCCCAGATAATTTTAGTCATCGGGGGGGTGCTCTAATAAGCTGTGTTTTTTTATTTTTTTTGTAACGTTCATGTAATATCCATCTAGGCTCTGCGTCAACATTAAAAATTTAAATTTAGTGGCTTTTGGAGTCGAGGAAATTGATACCACATGATCAAACCCCTATTAGCTTTGGGGAATTCTGTTCACTCATAATTCCAATATAATATGATAATATTTTAATGCATCATCAGAAAGGAATTTTTTTGCACCGCTTGGTGATAATCAAGGTCTCAGATCTAGATCAGATCCAATTTTAATAAATATCCCTGGGTGATCGGGTTTAATAATCGTCAGTTTATCCCCCGATTAATTTTTTTTTTTTTTTTAAGATAATTGAGTCAAAAGTTACGATCGGATGCTTCTAACCTCGATGTCATTTAAATGTTCATGCTCATCCTCGCTCTCCTCCTCAACTATATTAGATACTAGGTCTTCCTCACACCCACTAGCATTATTGTCATAATCATCGTCAGTACATCCATATCCTGGGTAACCCGGCACATTGGGATACGGATTAGGATAAATTCGACTTCTTTGCGGTTTCTTTGGTGGTGGGTTTCTAGCCACAAAAGTGTTATAATCGATTGTTGCATTCCCCCAATCTTGCACGTAGTTTGGATACGGAATGATAACCTGTCCTCGGTTATTTCTAGGTTGCTTGTATTCCCAGAACTGACGCCATTTGGTACTAGTGGCAGAAGTGTTACTGGTCACGGTTTCGGTGGAGACGGTGGAATCATGTGAGGTGTGTGATTTGGGCGATGACACTTCTTGCTGTTCATCTGGCAATGTAGAGTATGACGAGTTGATTGATTTTTGTTTAGTGAGGTTGGCGAAATCAAATGTTGATGAAGTCGGTAGTGTTCGTGGAGTAGTAGAAGAAGAAGAAGAGGGGGTGTTTACTGTTGTTGTGCTTTGTTTTCTTCTTTTTTTGCTAAATAACGTACTTAGTGAAAAGCCTGACTGCGAATTAGTTAATGTCATTTTTGTCGTTTATTTTTAATAAAATCGTATAAGTTATAGCAATAGGGGATTCGAGGTGTTTATATACTCTTAAAAAGAACGGTCAAAATGAATTCAGGAGGTTGCATTTTTCATGCATCCTAGTATGTTAACTTATAGGCTAGGTTATATGTTTATACTTAACAAGGAAGGAAAAAAAAAAAAATTGTTTATATATTTATATGCATCATTACATTATTCCTCAGGCCCAATACTAATTTTTTTTTTTGTTCTTTTTTGTTTTGTTTTATGGCCGCCTACAACTTTAAAACATCAATGAGCTAATCTATCAGTTTAAGCTTAGTTAAATCGGAAATGATAGTCAGATATCCAGGGCGCATTCTTTCTTTTTTTTTTTTTTTTTTTTTTATAACCTCGTAAGATAAACCCATTGGCAATTGGCAAAAAAGACAAGTAAAATAAAATAAAAACATCCCTGTTCGCATATAAAAGTCTGCATCAAAAAAAAAGGTTATTGTCCAGGAATGAAGGTTCGATGCAGCACCGTTATGCTGGTTTATAATGGTGGTGTAATTTAAATAAAAACTAAAACTAAAACTGTCGTACATGAGTCGTACGCTTAATCACCTTAAATTTATCTAACGGCGGCTTTTATGTTAACTAAATGGAGAATGTCGCCTACCGGACTTAAACATTGTTTCAACTATAATTAAAAAAAAAAAAAAAAAAAGGTTTAAGCGACGGAGAAGCATGCACGTATTTTTGAAAAGTGTAGGAGCTTAAAATTAGCTGATGCATATATATATGAGCTATTTCTTGAAAAAGGAGGTAGATCTCGCATGTAAGCTTGAGTATTAATTGAGATGAGGTATGCTGCAGAACCCCCAGCCAAACCAGCACAAATTGTATGGCCAAAAAAATTTCCTCTAAATTTTTTACAAAGTGCATTGGTTTTGAGTTTTGGAATTAAGATAATATACCCCTGATTTATAACTTATTGGTCATTATGATAATAATAGATTCTATTCTTAAAACACACCAAAAATATATTAATATATTCAATCGAAATATATATTTCTAATTACAATGGTTGGAAGGACCTATGATTTAACGGCTGATTGTGATTGTGTTTGATCAATCGGGCGGCGATCTGAGTTTGTAACTAAGCTTATCGACATGGGTTAATTAATAATAATAACTTCATGGATCGCCTAGATCATCCAGCAATATTAAACAGCCGCTTGGGGCAGACAATACAATATAATTAATAAATAAGATCTAAGGAATCAAAGTATTTCTCATCTGACTACTGATATACCCACCCAACGGCGTGTTCAAAATTGTCCTTGGTAAACTCGACACAGTTTCTGGAATACTTTTATCCACCAAAAAATTCGCCAAAACCTCGCTAAAATTATTACAATTATGATCAAATAAATCGTACTTCTCGCTACAAAACTCTTCATTCAAATCGTTTAAAAATTCCTCATAAATTTCTGGTGGGATACTTGTTTGCCCCAAATCCACGATTTCTTCTGGGTACCCATGATGTGACGCTCCAGGTACCACTTTTTGGATACCCTGGCCATAGTAATACTCAATATTGTTGTACACTATACTGGTATGATAAATAGCATTGATTTCGGTGCCTAATAACCGCTGGGACATTGATCGGGCGAGCCCTCGTGAAAGGTCGTACACATATAATTTGACCGGGTAGGATTGTTCGTCGTCGTCGCTCATTCTATTATGGGGGGGGGGGGGGGGGTTTGTTTTCTTTCTTTCTATAATAATGGATTTTTATGAGGTATTTATATAGGTCGACGGTGGCGAATGTTGAAATCTAATATGTTCTATTTGTAAGGTCAAAAGGGGTGTGTGGCGTTGTTCTAGAAAGAAAATAAATGTGTTTTGGGAACAAAAGTGGGTGCGGCTGAACCTGAGGGTTTAATAATTAAATCCGTTTTTTGGTGAGTTTTTGTAAAGCATATGAATCATTTATATCCGCCGCTCACAGATTTAAGCATACATGTAATAAATAGTAGTAAGGTATTTATTTCCGAAACATTCTACAACTAATCCTTCAAAATGGTCTGTCATCTAATCTACATCATCATACTTCGGAGTTGGTATACTATAGTTAACTCCACACATAAAGTATCTGCAAAATAGGTTTCTAACGTAAAAAAAAAAAAAAATCTGCACAGATAGGAACACTTGTTGTCATATACATATAAATAAATACTTTCCAAGTATCAACGAATAGTGTCCAACCTTAATCAGTCAAGAATTATATATCAATGGGACTTAACTAATTAGTTCTACATATTTATCGCATATCCGGATATTGTAATTACCATCAGATCCTTTATTAGCATGCATTAACCTACATTAGAACACTGCCAGTCTCAAACAATTCATTAAATTTAGTCAAGTTAATTCGCATTAGTTCGCAAGAATTTCTAAATGTCAAAAAAAAAAAAAAAGAACATTCGCAAAGTACGTGAAAGTTCGTGCTCGAATCTGCGGGTTCGTAAAATATTATTATTAAGTTTTCAAAATTCAATTGATTGGGTTTTACGAACTATCATTATTGCCACAGCACCTTGCAGGTCCCTTTTAATAACAAAACATTATTAATATAATCTTAATTGTATTAAAACCCAAATTTAGATGCAGGTGTCGAATGACATCTGTGCGGCTTGATTACCATCAAGTAACTATTAAAACTATATTTACCTTAGTTTCATAAATCGCCCAACCAGTAATAAAAAAAGTCTAAAAAAGAAGGAAGGTTCAATTGTGGTATGCACCCGTTGTTACAAATACAATATAGCGAAAAACCTAACAATTACATATAAGTAGTATCAGATGAAAATTTCCATCATGAAACCAATATATTGATTTGTACCCAAAACTTTATTTCTACAAAACTCTATCTTCACAACTATAAGTACCCGTCCATTTCTCTCTCATATTTCTCAAATCTAACAAATGCCAAAAACAAAAACAAATATCTGATGCAATCTATTCCAAGCTAAGCTTGAAATGGGCAAATGATCACCAAACCCTCAGAACCAACTCATTCTCCGCTCAGTTCTATCATGATGCTCTTCTCATCACAGGTTGGCCTTCTCGCCTTGATTATCGTCTTCAGTGTATACTATACTATTACTTCGTCCGATGTATTTATTTATTCTTTCTATTTGCTCTCTTTATTTATATAATTGTATATTACTATTAAGGTAACGACTCGATATATTAGAACTATTTCTAACGAGCACGTCATGATGGATTGGAAAGTTTTGAGTAGTTTATTGAGTGGTATATGTGACAACTGTTCATTTCAAGTGCCTTAGTTGGAATGGGTTTCTACCAAAAATAAAATAAAATTTGACGGCATCTTCTCACTAACAGCAGTCATCAATGAATATTGTATATACTTGTGCGTTTGAATTCCGCAGTGAAATCATCAATATTTGTAAGCGTCCGAGTCATCACCGAGTAACCGCGGAGCCCCTCCCGCGCCCCTTTGTACTAGCTAGCTAGTCCCATGCATCGATCGGTGCCACGAATTCTTTTTTTTTTTGCTCCACAAAATTTTGTTACTGTACGTACTCCAATTGAGATACCCCACGAGGAGTGTCCAACGTCAGTCTGAAATTTTTGCAATTCCGTTCGAAGGTGCGGCTACTAACCTCTCTGCCCCGAAGTTGTACCATCCTCTGCAATAACA
>JAJLUN010000079.1:14898-66876 GCA_030564365.1 Blastobotrys arbuscula | reverse complement strand
CCTTGGATTGAAATGAGGATCATTCTGGGCCTAGAATTTGCGGCTTTCTTACACTGAGATGTTGAGCCTCAAAAAGTCTATCGATCGTTCGATCGGCATCGGGCAGAACATACATTCCTTAGATTGACAGGAGAAATGTGTGTATACATATATACATACGACTAAATTAATAATAATAATAAAAAAAGGAATAGAAAAAAATTGAAGTATTAGTATTAGTAAACACGTCTATTCTACCACAGCAGACTCGTGAGATTTGACAAATCGACCAGATGGGTCTTCAGCACAACCCCATTCTGCCTTTGGAACCCATCGCATAACAGTGCTGGCAGCAGCTGGTTGAGGGAACAGTTCATCAAAGATACATCGATACCAATAAGCTTCTTTGGTGTTTGGGACATCAGCGCCCCAATGAGGCTTGGCTTGTTTGAATTGTCCATCGGTAACTTGAACTTCAGCAGCATCCTTTAACCCATCGATCCAAGAATAACCGACACCATCACTGAATTGTTCTTTTTGTCGCCACAAGATTTCTTCTGGCAAGTAATCACCAGTATCAAATGCTTTTCGCAAAATATACTTTTCAATGTGTTCTTTATCGATTAATTTATCTTCTGGTCGAATGTTCATGCAAACATCCAAGAATTCTTTATCCAAAAATGGAACACGGGCTTCCAAACCCCAAGCCATGGTAGACTTGTTGGCACGTAAACAATCGGCCAAATGCAAGTTTTTAACTCGTGAAACACATTCTTGATGGAAATCTTTAGCAGTTGGTGCAGAACCGAAATATAAATACCCACCAAAGATTTCATCACTACCTTCACCTGACAAAACCATTTTAACTGATTGTGCTTTAATCTTTCTTGATAATAAAAACATTGGTGTTGAAGCTCGAATGGTAGTAACATCAAAAGTTTCCAAATGGTAGATAACATCTCGTAGAGCATCCAAACCCTCTTGAACAGTAAATGTATGTTCATGATGAATGGTGCCAATATATTTGGCAACCTTTTGAGCAGCCTGTAAATCTGGTGCACCTGGTAACCCAATGGCAAAAGAATGTAATCTGGTACCTGAGCTGTTTTGTAATCGTCCTTCAGCGTCAATACCAGCTAGTTTATGGTTAATTGGATCTTCTGGAGCAGCCAATTTGGTTTCTCGAGCAGCAATGGAAGCAATTAAAGAACTATCCAACCCACCAGATAATAAAACACCATAACTAACTTCACTCATCAATCGTTTTCGAACAGCTTTTTCCAAAGCTTCTCGAATAGTGGCCAAATCAACTGGGGTGGTTGGAATCTTTTCAGCATCCCACCAGCTTGGTTTGAAATATCTAGTAAGTTGATCAGTCTTTGAATCATAAACGTGACCAGGTGGGAAAGCTTTAATGTCATCACAATGATCAACCAAACATTTCAGTTCACTGGCAAACATGACGGTACCTGGTAATAATGATGACCGGCCCATATATAAAGTAGTGATACCAATTGGATCTCGTGCAGCATACATTCGATCGTTTTCAACATCATATACACAGAATGCAAACATCCCGTCCAAATAGTTTGGTGCATCAATTCCGTATTTTTGAAATAATGGAATAACAACTTCACAATCTGAATGTGTTTTCCATTTGTAATCAGCGAATTTATCACGGATCAATCGATGGTTATAAATTTCACCATTGACGGCCAACGCCCAACTATTTTCATCATTAACAATTGGTTGTGCCCCGGTATCCACCCCGACAATTGCCAATCGTTCGTGTAATAAAAGTGTATCATTTGCAATAAAGTTGCCTGACCAATCTGGACCTCGATGTCGAATCTTTTTGACCATTTTCAAACCTTCTGGTTTGAACGCTTGTGCGTCTTTAATTCTGTATACCGCGCAAATACCACACATTTTTTGATTTTTTTTTTTTGGTTCCTATTACGTTGTATAAAAAGTGGTTGTGAAGAAAGGAAAAAAAGTCTAAAAAAACTCAAAAAAAGAAGTGAAATTAATTAAGGGCCAATGGATTTCTTTATATAGGCTTGAAGATGGTACCCAAAAAAAAAATTAAAAAAAATGACTCTTTGAAAAATTTCAGAGTTTTTGTGAAAAAAAGTGAAAAATTTCGATCTAATCGGGGACCGGGTCTTTAATCCATGGGATGGGTTGTTAAACGTGCCTTGTTTAATATATATATGTACGTGTAATCTAAAAAAAAAAAATTTATAGCTTATGTAATAACACCGTTACGCTGTACTGGTTGGTGCTTAGGTTAGGTTGCATGCTGGACTATCTCATGTTATCAGTTAAACTTGGCTGTCTTTTCTTCCGCCCCTCCTCCTCCTCCATAGAATCAAAATAATTGATGATGGAAATTGATTTGTAGGTGACTAATTGGATAATTGGTGGCTGAAACTTTTTTTTTTTTTTTTTTTTTTCTTCATCTTAGTAATAATTTTGTTCCTTGCTGGAATCGAAGTGGCAAACTTTTGAGCAAAAACCAAAGCCGATATTAGCCCCGAGACTTTTGACTCAAGTCGGCCCCCTAATCAAACGCCCTTCTTGATTAGCCTTGTTATAACAAGCTTAATAAAACCTTCAAGTTGGTGTGCGGCTTTTGAATTTAAAAATTCATTTACCTCAAAACATGAAAATGCAAATGACGTTTTGGTAGATGAAAGATTGTTTATTAGTACTATTCATCAGCCAATTAACTTATCGTAGTGCGTATTATAGTAATTAAAAAAAAATAAAAAAAAATAAAAAAAAGAAACGCGTTGAAAATACACATCACGACAACAGGTTTTTACATTATCGTGTTATATATATAATCGAGTAACATTTTATTATTTAATTTAAATAATTTGAATAAATAAACATCATAAATCATTAACTTACTAAACTTGGGAACTTGACATAATCGCCTAAGCCACCAACATCCCTCAGTTGAACAAGAAGAACAGCTTCGTAATAAGTATTTTCAATTTCATCATCAATAAGTTTCAATGAATGCAGCAGCTGCTCTTTTTCCGTATCTCGATGATCATCAGAGTCACTGGATGACCGTCTTCTACTCCTTTGTCTGTTATTGTATTGCGCATTCAGGTCACGTATGTTGGCTCCATAAGTAGAATACAACTTACTATGGAATGATTCCAAATGTGCCAGGCGATCAGTACTAGTTTTGGTATATTGAACTTGGTTAGTTTCTTGTAAACATAATTTACAAATTGACCGTGGGTTGGTGGTAGTAGTAGTAGTAGCGTTGGAATTGCTGGCAATCAGTGATGTTAATGTGGATGGTAGCAGTGGAGGTTTGCTTGTATGTTGCATTGACCAGTTCGTTACCTGGGTTTGAAATAGCCGTTGTAAAGTCATAATTGGGGATGTATCGTCATTAACAATACTGTTGAGTTTGGCGTTAGATCCCGTGTTATCGTTGGAATCAACAAATTTGTATTCATGGCCCGTGCATTGCAATGAATGATTGGCCAGTTCTCGTCTCGGAATAACCAGTAGATGTCGAGTACAAATAGCAAAATCTGTGTTGGAGTATCTCAAAAATGAAATGCAACTCATTATTTGCTTAATAAATTATTAGATTAAAAAGATAAAAGAGAAGAAAAATGAGCCAAAAAACAAAAACAAAAAAAGGAGAATTAAAAAAAGAAAGAAACGGGAGGGAGGAAACAAGCTTTTTTTATATATAAATCTCAAGCTCACCTTACGAAACAAACCAGTCAGGTTTTTATATATGAATATTAAAACTATAAGCTCTTTGAACATTCAATGTGCAGTTACTTCTTTTTCCTTCATGGGCATTAAAGGCAATTGATATTAAAAAACTGTTCCACTTCAAGGCTACTCAAGCTGCGACCGATACCGGAATTATACTGTCTTGTCCCGTAATCGGGAGCCGGGGGCCGCACACATAATTAAAAAAAATATATGATATATATAAAATTTTGACAAACAGATGTTTCTTATTTGGACACCATGTGGTCTATGTAACTTATGGAGGATGGGTTTGAGCAAAGACTCGGTCTTTACCCCGTTCTTCTTTTCGCTGCTATCTTTGTTTGTTTACCGTCCACTATTATATAAGATACCAAAAATATTATCTCGAGTGATAAAATAAGATCACCGATCTTATCTATTAGTTAATCGATTCCGAGCTCAGAAATTACGTATATTGGTACTGGTAAACTAGCTAACACAATCCAATCATTCTGGCGTTCCCCAGCCCTCACTCTCCTTAAATGATCTACGTATAATCGACATATTCGTATTTTAATTTCGACATTTATGGGAAAAGTTGACAATTTTGGGAAAGCCGGTATCGCCCTATCCATCAAAAATTGGACTTTGAGGCTCGAAAATTGATACGACAGCTTAAGACTCTTCCAAACTCCACACCTTTGTTTGGACTTTTTATCTAACTTGCTAACGAATCTAATCTAATATAGAGAGCATTTGAAATTTCAATAGCTGCTTTTTTTTTTTTTTTTTTTTTTTTTTTTTTGTTATTTAATAATTACCCAAAAGCTAAGACTATGCATAATACCGTTTGAAAAAATACTCGATGATAATTTAAAAATTAAACTGCCTGTTCGACATGAACTTTATCACCAAAATCCTGGCCATTATCTTTTTGTTCATTATCTTGTTCATCATCTTGTTCATCATCATTTTCTTCCTCATCATCTCTTTCATCCATTTCAACTCGTAATTCATGGCAAATATCAAAACATTCCGCCAATAATGCATTAACCATGCCTTGACCTTCTGGTACTGTGCCACCAACTACAAACTTGCCGTCAGTTCTTAGTGTGTCAATACTGCCCAATTTCATTTGATATGGATACAATTCTCGAATAGAACTCAATCCACCGTTTCGTTTAACTTCCAACAAACATCGTCGTACAGTAGATAACTGGTTATGAACAGGGGTCAGGGCTTCACTAACTGGTTCACTTGATTCCAATAATTTATAAATAATCGCGTAACATCTTCTTAATAAATACAATAGAATTGATTGACCTTTTGGCGCACCAACTGGAGTAGATGACCCATCAGATGCCGCAGCGCTTGGTGCCAATTCATTTTTAATTTGCTCCATTGGGTTTGGAGTTGATGCTGCCGATGATGATGACTGTGGGATAGTAGTTTCTGGTTTGAAGATACCATTAACTCTTAATGAATCAATTTCTGCTAATTTTTTCTGATAAAAATATAAATCTGTTTCTCTCATTGTCCATCGATGAGTTACTAGCAAATTTTCCAAAACATTTTTCAATTCTAATAATTGATTATAAATCCCTTTCAACGATATATCAATATATCCTTCACTCGATGAAGCACTAAAATCATGAATAAGAGTTGAGCATTTTTCTAATAACCCATTAACAATAGCTTGCCCCTTTGGTTCACTACCATCTGAAGAATCAACAAATTTCCCATCTACTCTCTTTGATTCAATTTTGGCTAGTTCTGATTTTAACGGTTTCAACATTGATGGTGAGAATTTTGGCCGTGAACAAACCGCCATAATCTGTCGCCTTAAATGAACCAATTTTTGCATAACTGGAGCCAGTTCCGGACTAACATTATCCAAGGTTTTTTCAACTCGGTCCAAACTTTCTCCACATACAGCCAATTTTTGTTGTATTAATTGAATAATTTGTGGTGGTTCTTGTTCAGTATCTCGGTCAATGGTACCGGAAATTTCAGCAATTCTATCCTTAATCGGGTCAACATCTTGTTTTGTATACGTAGAACTTTCATCCAAATGTTCCAATAATCGTTGTACCGCACATAATGAAGCAAAAGTGGCTGGAGCCTTACGATTATGCCCTATAGTTAAAAATGCCAATGACATTAGTTGGAAAACATCATCCAATAGAGCATTGATTTTATGTGGTGGTGCGTTTGGAGCGTATGAATCTAATATGACTTTGATATTTTGAGCAAATCTATCATACAAGTCTAATACTTGAGATGATTTCAAATAAGTTGATCGATCTTTTTTTAACGATGTGAGTTGTAGTTTGATTTCATTGATAGATTCAAGAGCTTGTTGCTGTTGTTGTTGTTGTTGTTGTTGTTGTTGCTGTTCCGTATTAGTAGTGCTAGACATTATTTTTTTCGTTATCAAAGAAAAATAAAAAATAAAAAATAAAAAATAAAGAATAAAAAAAAATTTAAAAAAAAATAAAGGTTGATTTAGTGTTGTGGGAAAAGAAAATAGACAAGGATTGGTGATGGATTCGGGAGGAATAAAACAAAACCAAAAAAAAAAATAATAATAATAATTAAGAAGATACTGGAGATATTATGCAGAATTATAATGTAAGGCTGCAGTGGTATGAGCTTACAGGCTTAGAGGCTGCAACACAATAGATATAGGCTCAGCTTCTATAAGATATTGCAGAAGCTAGCCCAGAAAAAATTGTTGTGAACAATGGTGCTTGAGTGGTGGTGGCGGCGGCGGCATTGCGGCGGCATGACGGCATGCCTGCTGCTGCAACACCATATATTTCCGTGTTCATAAGCTCATTTTAGCTTGTTGTGGCGGGAAAAAAAAAAAAAAATCTCTCATCTATTCAATTTACAGTATTGAGACCAATTCGAAAAAAAATTCGTAGGCATAGCAAATTCTAAATCGTGGATCCCCAGTCCATCGGAAGTTCATTGGCTGGCAAAGGCGTTTACGTACGCATTATCTTAATTCATTTCCAATCGGTTTAATTATAAGTGTCAATTAAACTATTAATTTGACTATCATAGAACAACAGGATGACTTCACATATATACAAACTGCTGTGCGTGTAACCAAAAGGATCCGTACCATGTGAATCACAAGATCTAGCAGTGGCCCTTAAATTGCGTTTTTACTTATAAAGCCCATGCATGCGTGACCACCACTTTGTACTGCGGGCTCAAACAACTTAAGAAATAATTGCTCCGGTCGTCAATGCCTTCAAAATTTGTTGATGCCAGAATTTAAGGTGGCCTAATTATATATAAGTCGGAGCCCGCGTGCAGCCCTCGGCTTAAGATGCTGCAGATGGTGTTACAGCGTTAACGTTAGAATATATATATTTATGTATGTTAGCACCGCCTGTAACGTTCGAGGAATGCCGGACCGGATCGGATCGACTAATTTATAACCATTTTATTGCATGCTCAATAATTATAAGCACCCCAACCATCGGCAGGCCGATATTTTTTTTTTGGGACTTTTAAATACGTACGCATGAAATAAAGGTTTTCTCGAAACGCGTAAAAAACAAAAACAAACAACAAAAACAAAATGGCTAGCGCTAATTAAACCTGCAACCGGATGTTTTATCCTATATTATAATAAGGTTGTTTTTTTTGGTTATTTCATTATTATTATTATTATTATTATTATTATTATTGATTCACGAAAGGTTTAAATTTTACGATTATTGAGAATTTAAACTTTCATTCTTTTTCCCATAAACACGGAACAACATTCACAATATAATATTTTTCAACGGAAATCTATAATATGATAAAATAACACTGTTGGTAAGATAAGTCTCCAAAAAGGGTCTAGCTATTACCAGTAATGGAAATTTAGCTTATATCTAAGTTAAATCTAAACGATGAAGTTTAAGTATATATAGTTGTATTTGCCTGATTAGGCATTTGACTACAATTTTAATGAGTCGATTTTCACGTATTTCGAAAAGTTAAAAACACAGTTTTGAATTACAAGTTGAAATTGACGCGTTATTGGTTAGTTCAATGGCAGCTCTTGTAATGAATTATGATCTCTAATAGCATAGAGTAGCAGAACTATTTGACATTAAAAATGTGATTGGAGAACTTTAAAGTGTGTTAATCAAAAAAAAAAAAAAGGGGTCCCAGTTGTTCGTTTAGTTTATAGATATTATCGTTTTGTTTAATATCAATGAAACTACCCCATAGTTGGGGCACATGGATATCCTCATATTATAACTCATATGGAACTAAACCAGGGAAAAAGGTGTGTGTGTGTGTGTGTGTGTGTGTGGGGGAGGTATTTCCAAACGATCATACTAATTTGAAGCCAAAAACTCTATGAAATTAATTTCAATTATTAATCAGGTGTATATTTTAACTGACCACGTTGACAAGATTTGTCGAGCTCATCTCGTCCTCGACATCCTGCGTTTATGGCATTACGATAAACGTGCGCGCATGCAAGCCATCACAGTTTAAAACCCCCCCTAATCTCCCAACTTTATCAAAACGCGTCCAAATTTTCAAGTAATAAAAAACAAATTTTTAAACATAATCAAAAGAAAGGAACCAAAAAAAAACAAGCTCATTTACCAAAATATTGGATTGATCACCCTCATTTTTTTTGTTAGAAATACTAAGTTATTCGTTTATTTGATTAATTCTCCATACCTGATTTGTTAAACAAGAGCATAGTCCCCCGAATTCTTTACAATAATAAAAAAAAACGACGCGTACCTACGAACAATGTTCTAACAAACCAAAGAAATTTGGTCGACTAAGAAAAGTGTACTTTATTTTTGACGGAATCAACCCTGATAATGTACAAATGGTGTAATAGTGCAAGACCTGCATAATCTATCTTTTTTTTTTTTTTCTAATTCTACATCTGATGTATTTGTTTAAAAAAAAAAAAAAAGAATTAAAAGAAATGTGGTTGGTTGGTTGGGAGATTTTGTTTGTTTTGAATACCCGCAGACAGGCAACAGCCACAGAATTAGTTACTAAGGCAAATTTTTACTTTTAAATTTTAAATTTTAATTTTTTTTTTTTTTTTTTTCCTTCCCTTCATAGAAAAGAAAAATAAAGGAGGTTGGACTCTATAACAACAAGAACAGGTTTTAACAAAAGCTTTGGACACTTTAAATTTATATTTCTCATAGTAAAAATATATCCTAGTGCACAAACCAAACCTTTTTTTTCAACTTTTGATAATTTCTCAACATTTTTATAAAAGCAAGACAAAATACGTTTTTTTTATTTTATTTTGTATTTTGTATTAATAATTATTTTTTGCTTTTAATTTTTAGAGATGACGAATTCGAACGATATTATCGCACAAAAAGTTCTTCATCGAGCTGAGATCTCCCGCATCGCAAGGCAACTGAAATCTCGATTAGCATTTGCGTCGTTTAAACAACAACGAGGATGGCAAGAACTTAATATCAAAACAATTGAACCAAAGATTACCAAAGAACATCACAAAAATTACAAGAATGTTAGTAAACGAAGTGGCATGATTGACATGCCTACTTCAATAACAATGTTCCATGAACAAAGTCAGTCATCACCTATCAAATTGGAACCAAACACCCCTACAAAGACAGCAAGGTTTTATCATTCATCGCCATTGACTATGAATACTTATTATCATCATCATCATCCATCTCCACAAAATGGTCATCATCAATCTCACAACACATGGGCTACTACGGCAACCAACCACCCTGACTACCGACCACCGCAAGAACAACCGCGCCCTCCTCCTCCTGTACATTCCCACGATGTAAACTCATCACCCCCTCAACCAACTTATAATACGAAACGACGGCGGTCATCGAATTCATCTATCAACAGTAATACAAAATCGCCACAAACACCTCCATATAATTCAGACCAACAACAGGGGGCAGACTTACTGATGTTTTTAGCCACAAGCCCGACGCCAGCTAAGAAACAAAACCAACCAGCAAGTGGAGTTTTCAAAGCCCCACCTCTTGTTACATCTTCATCACCAATTTGCAACAGCTCGCCAAGAACTCCCGGAACAAATTCATCGAATAAAAGTAGAGGATCAAGTGGGAATAGTAATCGTATTGTTAATGGATCATTCAATCCTAATGATTATTTGAACATTTCATCTCCTTCTCCATCACCTAATGGGAGAGTTAAGAAAACTATCACTACACCAAAATCAAACATTATTAAAAACACCAAGGGTGCCGCCGCCAAAAAGGGAGGACGTCACAATACTAATCGAGTATTATTTCCTACTAGTCCTGATGATCATAAGATCCATTTACCTCCATTATCATCATCACCATCAACTGCTCGTCATCAAACTACATTTAACTAGACTATTAAAAAAAAAAAAAAACTCTCTGCAGTATATTTATTTATTTATTCGATATAATTTAACGAACGCTACGAAAGTTACTAATAGATTATTACTATAAAGCTAAAAAAAAAAAAAAACTTCCTAGGTTTACTCTCAGTATTAAAATTAGGAAAAATATCCTGTATATATGTTAATTATTAAATTCGTCGGTACACTAAAGATAGTGAAATAACAAGATAAGGTTAGGATTGTTTAGCTTCTTATAATTAGAAGTTCGGGATGTCGACATGTACGTCCCGAAATTCCGGATTACCAAGGTATCCCCTTTTGGAAAATCAATTAACTTACACGTTAATAGTTTAATGTTGGTGAACCATAAATAATCCAGTACTAAGTACCTTTTATGTAATAGGATGTGTGTATACTTTGCTGGTGGGGGATACCCATTAATAGACTATCAATATTACTGTTATAGGGCCATATCTTTATATATTATATATTATTATTAGTAAATAAAAAATTATTTATTATAATATAATTTACTTCAATGGATCTGTACAGACGAATGTATCATCTTTCCTCGATCGCACGGAGTTTAGAAAAATTGGCATAAACCAATACAAAACTATAGTGGACTTACAAAAAAATGAGCATGAGCAAAGCTCACGCTGGAAACTTAGTACTACGATTGAACTAGCGCAGTCTAGGAAGAGTACAGACAGGTTGAGCGGGACACTGTATGTTTTTCGGCGCTTAATCCAGGTAAATGAAAACTAGCACCAGCTGTAACTGTTATCATAACTAGTTAAGATCTGATGGGTAACTTTTTAACAACACCAAGCACAATGTTGGCACATAATAATGAGCCATTGAATTGAATTATAGTAGCCTCTTGTATATATATATATATATTTTGGGAATAGACGGTGAGAAATAAGCCTGCCAAGTTAACGATTGGCCCGATTCAAGGAGTGTGGGCGAAGCTGTCGGTAAAGCGGCATGTATGCAGTACCACCAAAACGGTTTAAATGGTTAGAGATGGATAGCTAATGAAGAAGACCCCCTTCCCCGTCTCCTCTCCCCGTCCATCAAATTCAAAGTGACCAACACAATTAACGGTAAACGGGTTAATTTTTAAGCTTATATATTGGGTTCTAGAACATGTACTTGTATATAATACCTGGTATATTAATGGCCCCTCCCTTGTTGGCCATTGTTCGTCATCTATAGTCACCTACCTCCTGCGTTAATATCATCAAAAGTATAAGTTCTAATCATCTTATCCATTCACTTGACTTTAAAATACCTTTTATAATTATATACTTTCGCGATGATCGCGTTTAACCAAATCGATCGATATCCATTGCAAATCATGGATCAGAATGTTCTTGAACCAAAATAATTCTACGATAAAAAAAAATGGAAATAGAGACGATATAAAATAAAAAAATCAAAGCAGTAGCCCCCCGATCTGGCGGTGAAATATTAATCGGATTGTGTAACTTCAAATTTTAACAATAAGGTCTACAAGAACAAGCTTTGATCGATTGCGATGTTAAGAAGCTAAAACCGGAAAAAAAAAAAAAAAAAGAATAGTTGGAAACGTCAAGTAAGCGTACCATGTCTATATAAATTTGATTTTTTTTTTTTTTTTTTTTATCCAATTGCTCAGCCGTAAATCTAATTCGCGTACGGCTTTTAGATTCATGATATGTAGGATTCTCGAAAATACATTAGCGTACGATCTGATTTAGAATATCATCGATCAACGACTTTTAAAATTGCCCTTCTCTCTTGTACGCGTGAAGTTCAATAATTTCTGATAGTTCATTCTTATATATAGAGACTCGACCATTTTTTTAATTAAATTAAATAATTGTACATTCATCAATCGAGGCACGTTACCGATTCGCTTAACCCAATATAGTGGTACTTTTCAGGGTGCACAGGTATGTGGTACTTTTCAGGGTGCACAGGTATGTGATCGTTTTGGTGAAAATGAAGGCTTGTAAAATTCCTGGTCAGAATTGCTCTTATTAAGCATCTACTAAAATATTCCATTACCATATTTTTTTTTTTTTTTTTTTTTTTTCCATTCCTTTGAGACTTGAAGATGTCGACTTCGATATATGTATTTTTAGAGCAATATTAATAATAATAATATTATTATACTAATCTTCCAAGCTATCTCTCTCAATGTCAATTAAGGTTATAAATGCAGTGCAGTTTACTTTTCTAGGGTGCAATCATGTAATGCGATAGTCGCAATAAAACTGGCCCAGCTTTAACTAATACAAGGGTCACCCAACCCTTAAACTTGATTGTTTTTGCTGCATGCAAGTGTTGAGCCTTGCTAGTATTGAAATGGGTGAGGTTTATTCAGCCCTGTCAGCACAAATTGGGCTGAGCATATAAAAAAAAAAAAACTTTACCCATCTTTGATTGAGTCTTTTTCTTTTATTGAATTGAGTATAACATGGAAGAAGCGGTTTATAGAAAATAAACAAAAAATATGCCCCATTGCTAGATACCACAATGCCATATATATATATATATATAGATATGAATAACTGAACATTTTTTACATCCTTTGCGTCTTGGAAGTCTTGCCAGGATAAAGCCCCAATTGATAAAAAACAATCTGTTACAAAATGCCAATGCATATTAACAAGCAATGCCTGCCTATTGTCTGGATGGTATTTTATACTGCAATCGTGAAATCTGTTTTCTTTTCGACGAAATCTGCCGGCTGTGTGTATGAGAGCGTATGTAATCCGGATGTTTTTAGCTTACAGTACGCGTGGGAAAAAGCCCTTAAAAACTATAAAATATCGGGACGGAGTTCTAATTATAGAACACGTTTCGAAATCACCAAACTCTGGTACTAGCTATTATTATTAAAAAAAAATCCCAACTGATGCAGCTTACTACAAAAGGAAAGTAGAGTGTAGACTTTTCTATAGCTAGTTGATGATGACTAGACTCATACGCAGACCATCGAATTCGGGACAAAAAAATGCTTGGTTTCTTATAATAGTGATATAATATTGATAGCTATAATTAACTGTTTGGATGGAGTATGTAGCGAAAGTTTTGGGGTGCATTTTAAAAAGGTAAAAATCTATTTAAAACTATTTAAAACTATTTCGAACTACAATTTTGCATCCAAAAATAAAGCTAGGCAGGTTTTGTAGTGAATCAACCCATTCATATGCGCTGATGAGTTGGGGAAGGGGGTTAAAAACTTTAACTTTAGTTTTTGGATTAATGGAAATTTCAAAGATAGACTCTTAACAATATATATAGAAGCTATCCATGATTAGAGTTGGAACTTGAAACTGGGCACATTTCTGGTCGCTAGTATGATAGCCTAAATTGAAGATTAAAAGCTGTTGGATTATAAGTCTTATTGGAGGTCTGCTAAAATTCCAAACCAGATTAAATAATATGCAGCTAATAAAAGTCAGAATACATGAGAGGGGTCAAGTTTTGATGCCTCAAAACTGTGCTTGTCAATCAAAAATATCGAGTATTTACACATTTTTCAATGTTACTCTAGCTAGTTTTTTTTTTTTTTTTCCCTTCTAATCCACTCATTCGACAAAGAACATGAACGCACAAACTATCTAAAAAGTTTCCCGAAAATAAAATAAAATAAAATGGAGAATAAGTTAAAAAAAAATAGAAAATAAAAGGCTTTTTTGTTGCACATTATGATACACATCCACCTCAATCAGGATCAACCCACCTGCCCAGGTGTTTTTTTTTCTGTTGGCTCTGCATATCATACTTCTGCTACTGGGTTTTTTGTCCAGGTTTTTTAAACCCTAATAAGTACAAACGTTCTAATTAACAAGAGCTGAAACGCTTATAAGTACTGTATTTATGTATGGTGTGCTAGCCCGGTCTATGCGATAAGTTTTTTTTTTTTTTTTTTAAATATTACTGTATCTAATAAGATCTTCAAATTCTCTTCTTGCGGCGGGTTTTTTCGTTCCTTCTCGCTTTCTTAAAATTTAGGTGAGAAAAAATATTTATAAATAAAAAAATAAGGATGCCCACAAGAAAAATTACTTTTTTTTTCTTTCCCAAAATAATACGCTTAAACTGTTTTTACTAAATTTTTTTTTTTTTCCTTTTTTTATTTTTTTGTTTTGGATTCCCAATAATATTTTCTGGGTGTGTACTTTTCTATTTTCTTCCTTCCTTCCTTTCAAACATTTTTCTTTAAACGACACCACTTTATTTTTCTCTTCTCACGTTTAAACTTTTAATTTTTTTAATTTTTTTTTTTCCTTTCTGACATTGGGTTTTAACAACAGCCAGTCGACTTGGAAGAACATTTAGTCATTCATTTAGAATAACGATATTGGAAAACACGACAGTTTACATTCATTTATTCATCAGTGTTGTAACATTAGAGAACTTATAACATATTTAAAGAAAATTTTGGCGTAAAAAAAAAAAAAAAAAAAAAAAAAAATTTAAGGAGTAAGGAATTTTTTTATTTTTTTTTGAACGAAATAGAGCATTACGACTAAAAGGAAGTGTACAATATATTATAACAAGCAAACAAGAACGTTAAATATATAAACAAAACAAAACAAAAAAAAGTTCTTGTCAACGGATAACCAAAGTTTCAACTAAAGCACCACTTTTATCCCTTCTTTTTAATAATAATAATATTTAAAATGATCACAAAAAAGACCCTGCTGGCAGGTATTTTATACGCATTAACAATAACACCATCCAACGCAGCATCTGCGGAGTCCAAGTCTGGGAAAAAACTCCAAATCCAAGAAACATGGTCATATGAGGGTTGCTTCAAGGGTGCTGGGGACTTGAAGTTGCTGAACGCAGATGTAGGTCAATCATCGGGGGTATGTTCGGAACAATGTAAAAAAAAGAATGGTAAAGCATTTGCACTCACTAAAGGTAATTTATGTTATTGTGGTGATGGGATCCCATCAGAAGCAGAATTAGTCGACGATGACAAGTGTAACATTGGTTGTAAAGGTTATGATACGGAATCATGTGGTGGTAAAGACACTTTTTTGATTTATGGGTTTTCTGACCAAGTTGTATCACAATTACCAGAAACTACTTCAACATCAGCAAAATCTACCAGTACTTCAAAGTCGTCATCTACTAATAATATTAAACCAACCTCCACAAGCTCGTCATCTTCTTCTTCTTCATCTGCATCTGCATCATCATCATCATCATCAACAACTTCTTCTTCTTCACCATCTGCATCTAGCACCAGTGACTCTGATGAGAAAAAGACTGCCACAGGCATTGGAGGTGGAGCAATTGCCGGGATTGTGATTGGCATTGTTGCAGCCTTGGGGCTGATTGGTGGTGTATTTGTATTCTTAAAAAAGAGAAAAGCGAATGATCAATACAATCCATCATCTGGTCCAAATGGATTCTATGATCCTTATGGAGCTACTAAAGAAGGCAAAGATCCATTTAGAAACGGGTCAACATCTACAAGCGGTGGCACTTCACATTTCACTGGCCATAATACTCAAAACAGTCAAGGTGATAATTTCATGGCAATTGATCAACGATTGAACCCTGTAATGTTGGGTGAACGACGAATCAGTGACGGCTCTTTGGCTGATGAAGAAGATTATTCACGAAAGATTTTGAGAGTTGCAAATCCAGATGCATAGTTCGGTTAGAATACGGGCTCTTATTTTTTTTCTCTTCGTACAATTTTTTTTTGGGTAGCCAATGTTTTTTTATACCCTATTATTTTATTATTATCATTATAAGTATTATACATATATATAAGCTTTTGTTTTTTTGATTAAAGGTTAACTAAATCTTGTTGATTCCATAGTAATTTTTTTTTTTAATGAATTGATAAGAAAAAAAAAAAAAAAAAAAAAAAAAAAAGACTTGTTTTATTTTTTAACTTATCTTACGGTCAATTGTGTCGTGGTGTAGGGTAGCCCCCGTGAATTCCAATTGGATAGGAATGGCAAAAAGAAAAATATATATATATATTATTTGCAAACGTAAAAAATAGGTTATTTTTAGGCAAATAGAGTAGAATTTTTAACCTCTGTAATATATCTTTATCACAGTATTACTTTTTTATTAACTTTTTTTTTTTTGTTTTTTTTGGGCTGTAATTTAATTAATTACTTATACATTATCAATGGTACGATTATAAGCATACTGTATGCTTATCACGTCTTACCGGAGCGCCTATTCCTTACATACGATTAAATTTTTTTAAGATACAGCGCAATGAATTGTTACCCACACGTCCCAGTTATTTATTTATTTTGGGTCCATTAACGGTTCCACATTACTCTAAAAATCTTAAATCTTAAGAGATCTCATTACACTGTGCGAGATTTTTTTTTGTTTTTTTTTTTTGTTTTTGTTGTTTTTTTCCAGGGGGAGTTTTTTCGGCCTTTTTTTTGTTTGTTTTTGTTTCTGACGGGCCGGGCCTAATAGCTTACCAAGGTTCCCATTGGCTGGCCGGCTAGAAACAGACTCCCCTTTCTCCCTCCCTCCACCATGCCCGCGCGCGTGGTTGAAACAAATTAATGTTAACTCACTTTTAATAAAACCTGCAAAAAAAATCAGCCTTAGCAGCAGAGTCACTGAGACTGACTACAAGCGCTGGCGAGCTGCATTATTTTGCCAAAGCAAGGGGGAAACAAGTTTGTCGCGAAAAAAATGTATATAAAAAATTAAAAATGCTTCCATGGCAGCCCAATTTCAGCATGCACGCCCAGATTGGTTTCGGAAATTTGAACATGAATTTATAAGCGTCGATAGCTGTGATGGCTAGGGTGTTAGGTTTTACAGTAGATATAAGTTTAGGTACTTGAAACCGCTGATTACACTGGTACTTTTAAGGTACCAGCGTATTAAAGGAATTAACAAGCTTGACGTACGTACGTGTTGGGCGGCCAAGGTACGGCTAGCGCACCGGCCCGTGATACTGATGGCGGGCGGGCAAAGAGGAGGTCCGCAGATTTTTAACGGGTGATAAATAAATAAATAAATAAAAAGAGAGCCGGAAAGCGTCGGTAAAGAGAATTGCATTACAGTAATAAAAATCTAGACCGTTTATCTATAACAATATCTGTCTAGCTAGGTCTTAACTCCCAACGTGATGAAGTGCTGTAACTTGTTTACAGGCTTGATATAGCTGTATGTAGCTGATAGAAGAGGTTTTGTAGTATAACAGACAAAGTTTATTAGAATAGATTTCCTCACTATATTGAGTGAGGAAGCAGAAGAGAATTGGTACATAGAATATAGATTATATATAGGCTTGAATATGCTTTAAGCGCTATCTTGGTATACATCGGACCGGCTATGGTCCGATGGGTTTGGGGGTACAAGCAGTGATATCGTTACATTATCAGATAGTTTGAGGCTGAAAATGGTGTATAAACCAATATCAGATCGTCGTCAGCATCGCTCTAGAGATTGTAGAATTATGTAGCGCCAAACCTTCATCCATATCAATCTCTTTGAAAGCTCAACCCGGTGGGTAAACTTAAATTAGCCACGTCTTTTTTTCCAATTGGAAATACTCATTCGATAAGGTTTTTGATAACCAGAAGTATATTTTTTTTGTTTTGCTTTTTTTTTTTTGTTTTTGGTTTCTACTGATATGAGCCGCACCATCTGTGACCAGAAATGTCTTTCCTATCCTCTACACTTTATCGACATGCTTTATATTAATTATTCACAAGTTCCTATAATTGATTTTTTTTTCTTTTTTTTGGTTTATCTGGTTCCCACCATTTTCAATGCAGTCTGGAGAAAATTCTTCATTCACAACAACTAAAAGAGTCGACAACATCACCAAACTATAACTATACCGCCAGGATTTTTTACTGAATACTAGCTTTTTTTAACTTTTTTACAAACATTGCTTACCAATAACTGAGCTAAGCGATTTAACTAGCCGCGATGGTTTTGTTTTTTTTTACTTATCTTACCATGTCTTTTTTGTAATACAAAAAACTATCAATGCCATTTTGTGGTTTCCTACGTATTTCCGCACTTGAATTAGATTAGAGAAATTCTTTAGACTTTTGTGAAAAAACACTAAAGAAATCACGTTACAATTTTTAAAGTTCGTAAAAATTTCTAAAAACGCAAACTTTTTCCGAACTGTATAAACATTTTACGAATGATTTTTTTGTGGTCTTTGTATGCTAAACATTACAAATATTACCAATTCAGGGCGTTTTGTTTTTTTTTGTTTTTTTTTCTACTTACCTTGTCACATATTTTTTGTAACACAAAATAACTTCAAAAGTCATCTCGTGGTTTTCTAACTGTTTCTACCAAAAATTTCAGACTCTCGTGTGCAAAATAGTAAATCCTTGGTATTAAGATTTAAAAATTCTCAAAATGTTGCGTACTTTTTAAAGGACTTTACGAATTAAATAATAATTTAATAATAAATATGTAGATACTATATGTACGAGATCTGGGTAGTTTCTCGAATGGGGAATCCAAACCTTTTCTGTAATTTTAGCCTTGTATATAAACAGCTTTGAAAAACGGATCAAGTAGTGAACTGATGAATTATCAACAATCCCAATCTTGCTCCTCAATTATTCCTTCTACCGAATATAGGGTCCTAACGGTTTATCGTTTTGCTTGGAGTGAACGCCGCATAGTCATAACATGTAATACGCTTCACTTTAAAAAGCTAGATCAAAATAAAACAGTTGAGGTTATATAGCTAGTATTATAAGATGATAAATTATACTTTAGCAAAAGATATGGAGGTTTTTTATGGACGCCATTTGTTTATCAACAGTACTATTAAGGTCTACTGGATTACCACTAACTGCACCAAAATACCATCCAAAATACCATCCAACTAAATTCCCCTGGTCCAAAAAAAATTATATCAAAATTCAACCAAAACCTTTTTACCATGATATCGTAATCAATGTTGGCAATTCAAATAAATTAGTATCATCACAATAGAATGATAGAAGGTATGAATGAACATGATTACTATATAGATTAGAATTAATTAGAACATTAGTGAAAAACCTAGAATGATTATTAATTTTATGATTAAAGCGTTTTTGGTTGTTAGTATACTTTTCAATATTGTTGTTGTATTAGGGTCTGAAAAGTATAAATCGGGAAAAAATTTAGTTATTATTTTGTAATACATAGATCTTGGACATCAAGTTATATTTTTATTATTGTAGTTATAAACACTCAACAGATTCACGGGTTTGAATCCAAATAAAAAACGAAACAATTGGGGAGTTCTGCTAGACGAATCGCGTGCCTACTATTTTTGTTTTTGTTTTCAACGGCTTTATATCTTGACAGTATCAAAGGATTATTAAGGGTACTTCATTACGAAGGAAGGTTTATTCTTTATTGTGTTGAGAAGGATAAATTATAAGTAGATCATATTAAATTATACGGCTACAGTCCCTATCACGGGCTCGGAAAGATTAATGAAAGTTATTGATACTTTTAAAACTATACAACTTTTGAAACTGACGGAAAGTTTTATAAGTGATGTTAATACATGGATGAAGAGCCACTATTTTTGACCAACCACCAAACCAGGAAGAATTGAATGTTTCGAAAGGTTATATCATTAATTTTCCCCACTGATTTGGAAAATCAAAAAGCAAGGTAATGCTGATGGCATAATTAAGTTTACTTTAGATAATGATGAAGACGTTACGGGAAATAGGTTAAAACCTGGAGGATAAGCGTGCAAGTACATCAGCTAGAAAAATAAAAAATAAAATTTCAAAGGATGATGAAATCGCTTGATTGGAATTAGAGCAGTTGAATATTTCGAAAGGAAATGAACAAGAACAAGATAAAGATATGTTCGACGACTATTTTATGGAATGGTATAACAACTTTGTCAAGCATCATTTCTTCAAAGAATTCATTGAACCCCATTTCGATCAGCTGCTTGGAAAGGGACTTGAAAAAGTTTACAAGATGTATTACAAGCCTTTGTATTTAGTTTGTAGCCATATCTTGCTAGCTAAACTCATTTTACAGGAAGTGATATTAGTATTACTAGAATAAATGCTGGATTAGCTTGTTCATATGTTGGATTGTTTGGATAAACATGATTCATCTCAATTTTAAAAAGTTAATTAATGCTGATAATTCAAGGATAATGTTAGCAAAATAGGTGCTTTAAATACCAAAAATTCGAAGACCGATAAGTATGACAGGACAAGGAGCAGAATAAGAAAAATAAGGGTAAAGGTAACACCAAGCAAAAAGGCAATATAGTAAGGATACGAAATCTCCAGAAGATAACCTTACTACTACTACCGGGGACTCTAAAAGAGTTTACCAATGTCCAAAAAGTTTACTCAATTTTTATCAACATAATTTCCTATTCAAGTTTATGCGAAAGCCATTCTCCAATAACAAAGTTGTAATTAATTCAACCAATTTTATTATTATAAAATATTTACGTGCAACATTACTGTCATTTATCAATAATCACATTCATTTTTCCCCTAATGCGTATACTGTACACATCATGTATATACGTCCTAAACATCGGCCTAGATATTGGCCCGCAATACATGAAGTGTCTCAAATTGAATTAACTCAACAAAAAAAATATTATAATAATCTCGATTTTAAAGCACCAGCCGTCCAGTAATTTTTGCTAGATGAGTTCCAATTTACAGTTTTTATGTTCCTGGACAGGAAACGGATCTCGAGAGCATCAGATATCGATAATGATGATAATTGAACCAATACGGCTTAGTTTAACTATCAGAAAAGAATGATCGATTGGATGATTTCAAAGATCAAACTTTTAGGTTTTACGATTGTTAAAGAAGGTTCTTGATCTACAAAATATATGATATATTGAGCCAACATTTTCGTCATCTTTACAGCCATGAAATATTATCGAAAATTTACACCAAATTTAATACAAGAAATAATAATATTATCCAGGGCGGGCGGGGGAGGGATCGGTGCGGCGCTTTCGATCTTCAAACAGTTACCCTGGTGTGGTTCTCTTTCAACTACTACATAAATTTGCGTTGTAGCTGCAAATGCCGTCACGGTATTGCCGCTTCCCCCAACGCAAATTAGTTTTATTCCGCAAGTATAATATATTTATGCACAATGCTGCCACGCAGCCTCTTTACCACGAGCTTCAATAAAATAGCCAAAACTTAAGCTGGCTATTCTATTATATTATTATATATATTTAACGCTCCATGTGCGTGCGCTTTTCTTAACTGTGTATATAATTGTGCCGTATGGGTATATGATTTCATTTGCGCTCTTATAAACCTTTATAAACCTTTGTATATTAAGAGTGCCGGAATTCATATATCTTTTTTTTTATTTTCAATTTTTTCAACATTTTTTTTTTTTTTTTTTCTTTTCCTTCCTCCACTACACAAAAAACCAAAAAAATAAAATAGAAAAATATCTGACCAACCGCCAAAAAAATGAGCCAAATTAGAAGACGAGCTAGTTTCTTTTCACCATCGCCACCGCCTCCACAAGCTGGTGAGAAAGAGATTGAACAATTAATTACAGATCATCGACATTTCTCAATGGTCCGAACCTTACAACCGGCCGATTTCATTACGCTATTGAATGGGTTATGTGGGTTTATGAGTATTGTATCATCATTAAGATATTGTATGACGGGAGACAGCAAGTATGCCTATCGAGCCATGTATTTTGTGCCATTGGGTCTAATGGCCGATTTTATGGATGGCCGAGTAGCACGATGGCAAAATAAATCATCATTGTTGGGTCAAGAGTTGGATTCATTGGCAGATTTGGTTTCATTTGGAGTTGCTCCTGCAAGTTGTGCATTTACTTTGGGGTTACAAACTACCGCGGATACGTTGATTTTGGCCTACTTTGTTTGTTGTGGGTTGACCAGATTGGCCAGATTTAATGTTACTGTTGCTAACTTACCAAAGGACAAATCTGGTAAGAGTAAATATTTTGAGGGGACACCTATTCCAACTACTTTGGGTATTGTTGCCATGATGGCTGTATGTTTTTGGAAAGGTTTAGTACATGAGAATGTTCCTTTGGGGGTTTGGACTTTTATGGATGGGTTGATTGAATTGCATCCAGTAGTTTTCATTTTTGCATTGAGTGGCAGTGGCATGATTTCAAAAAGTTTGCATGTACCAAAGTTATAATACTATCATAAATATTAATTTATTAGATATTTGTTAATTAGTTAATAAATAAATAAAAAAAAAACAAAAAAAAACAACAAAAAACTTGGAGATGTTTATCAGAAATGTGTGCGGCTGTTTTAATAACAATTTTTAAATGCTGTCTTGTCTTATTAAATTTAGAGTATAAGTTTAGGTTCGCAGTGCTAACATTATTTGTGGGGAGGACTAAGACGACCATTAGAAATGTAGGAAGAGGAGATTAGTACTCCCAACTTGTGCACCTTTACAACGTACTTTGAAATATCCCAAAGGAGTGAGCTTAAAATACTACGCCGTTATTCTTGTTTTAGTTTGAGTTCCAAATTTAACACTACAATTATGAGTGTGAAAACCTGTTAGGATATTAATGCGTTTACAATTAACTACGGGCAGTGCTAATGATGCTCACAATGTCAAGATATAAAGTTGAACAACAAGATCAGTCGCTTCAAAGTGTGGATCGCCCGCCGGCGATAAAATTCAATCTCATATACTGTAAAAATTAGCTGGTTAGACTACAAGCATACATACGCCTACAAGGAGGGGGAGAAGTATATTTATTAGGGCATGTTGCCTGAGCCTCATGCTTGAAGAATATCCGGTCCGAGAGTTGCCAAAAGCTTGATTATGAATATTATTATAGAACAACTTAACTTATCTAAGTTTAAGTGTATACATACATGCCTAGCGTATACATATCAGATCGAGATTTTGTACTCTTATAACTGAGCGAAATTTGGCGCGCATGACATCACCTGATGTCATAGTCATCTGGTATTTATGGTACAGTAACAGGCTGACTTATCATAGATCGCTATTGATCCAGTACTTTCATGGAATTAGGCCTTGAAACCACATCATCTGGTAATGTCAAGTTAATTGCTGTATGTGCTCGTCAGCTTTAGAAATGCCATTCGAGTCTAAAGCTGTCAGCTTTGACCTGCTGATTCTACAGCAATTGTAGTTTTAAGAAGATTAGGAGTAACATACATTGCCGCAGCAGGTAAGAAATGCGTTGATGCTGCGGCAAGCATACGTTTGAAAAAGAACAATCTGTTGATCTTTTAATGAACAATGAGAGGGGGAGGGGGGCTCCAATTTAACCCAGTGCCCAGAGAAAAATATTTAAAGTTTTCGATGCATGGCTGCAGTTAAAAACCTACCGAGATAGTAAAAAAACAAAAAAAAAAATAAATAAATAAATTAGGTAAGTTGGTAAAACTTTCCACCCTATTTTAGATATTAGATATGAGACTGTAACCTTATTTAAGATCTGGAGGATTAAGGGATAATAACGACGATATAATTTTTGATAAAATACTGCAAAATATTTTTGCGATGGATCCCAAAACGTCTATACCCCAAACCAGCCACACATATTTAAATTATAAATTTTGGCACTCCGCGCGAGGTTTTTCAAGCTTGAGCATTCAAACATCATCAATTACGGCATTATTGTCTAATAAGAGGTACATATAAATTTTTGATTCAATCTGCGACATTTTTTATTGCTAGCTTTGCTGGTTTTGAGCTTATACATGCGTACAATTGTATAAGAAAGAATTCGGGAATTGACATTTTTGGATGTTTTACTACCGTTTTTGGACGTCCTCAACTAATTGTGAACGGTTTATGAACTCGCACATCGATATCTATATTGTTATATCTGTGATCAATAGAGAGGGAGGATGCAATTCGATAAAAAAAAAGATGGACTGAGATTTATCTGTATGAAAACGTCAAAAAACTTTGAATTTAGAATCTGTCATATAAACTTCTATCGACTACCAAACAAAAATAATGTACCTATCGCAACACTAAATCATAACGGCTCCTTTTTTACAATAAAAAACCCCAGCTAACGAGTGCTTACCAATTTTAAAATTGAATTAATTAATACACGAAAACTTACCAAGAAGGAGGAGGGGCTGCAATAGCCTAGACCTTAGTATTAAAGAAAGTATAACTAAAGGTTCTGTATAGATCTATAGAAAAAATAATAATAAATAAATATAAAAAACAAAACAAAACAAAAACAAAAAAACAGTTGAACATATGTGAGTCTTTTGTTTAAAATCTCTCTTTCTCCTTTTCTTTTGTCTCCCAACCCTTATACATCATCGTTATACCTTAACATCAAACGATCGTTGCTGCTTGAGTGATATATTATTGATTCTCTTTTTATTATTTTATTTTTATTTTTCCCAAATAATTAAACAAGAAGAATAAAAACTGGATAAGGAGAGCTGCATTTCTTTCTTTTTCGTCCATCACCGATTTTTTTCTTCTTTGTCAATTGATTGATTACATTTATTCAATTTACAATAAGGCTTCTTCTATCTGCACGATTCTTTTTGACAGTAATAACCGCACCAAAACGTACGTTTACCGAAAAAAACCGCTCTGCACCAAAAACAGCATCAAAAAAGAAAAACCTTGTTCCACCTATAGTCTTATTTACCCATTCAAACCCACCTTATTATTATTAAATTTTTGTTTTTTTGTTTTTACTTCTTTCTTAAACTATAACTAACAGAACAATTGAACAAACTTTAATCTCCAGTCAAATCGACCAAGTTTGAATCTCTGAAGCAATATATATATATATAAAAATATAAGGTCATTGTTTGAAAGTGTTAAAAAAAAAAATAAAAAATCCCTTTTATACTTTTTTTTGGTTGAACTTATTTATTTACCAAGTCAAAAAAAAAAAAAAAACATCGCATCGTTTTTTTTATTTTTATAATCCTTTTTTCTTCACAACAACTCAGAAACAACAATAACAAAAACAAGAGGGGATTTCGAGATTTTTAAAATAGATTAATAGAAACGAACTTTTTAACAATACGTACAAATGAGTATTCGACGACATCACCGCAATCACAGCGGTAGTATAAAAAATGTAGTACCAATGGAAAACAATCACAACAACAATAACAACGTATTGGCTGAAAATGGTTTGGCTTTATATATGCCAGTTAATGCACAACCTACCGAAGTATTGGCCAACCGGTTTGCAGCATGGAGAAAAGTTATTAGAGCTGTAAATATTTATTTCAAAGAAGTGGCTCAAGTTCAAGATGAAGTGGTACGACATAATGTTAGATTAGGACATGCAGTACAATTCCCATTTTTCGCTAATGGTACTAGTGAAGGAGGTCATGTTGAAGAACATCGGCACCATAATTTTCAAGTTGACCATGGATTACATGAAGCTTTGGATGAAAATGAATTGACAAGACAAATGTTTTTAGAATATGGCAGCCAATCGATCAGTGATTTCCCAGGTAATGTTATACAATACCATCGATCGCAAGCAGCAGCAGCACAACGAACTTCAAAAGAATTATTACAAAATGTGATTCCAAGATTGGAAGATTTGAGAAGAGATTTGTTGGTAAAAATTAAGGAAATCAAAAATCTGTCTAGTGATTTTAAAAATTCCGTGTTAAAAGAACAACAGGGGACAACCAAAGATTTGAACCAATATTTGAATTCGATTGATGTATTGAATCGAAACCCAGAATTATTACCGGCAAAACATGATCCTTATTTGGTTAAATTAAACCTGGATAGACAATTGAATCGACAGGTTAATGAAGAAAACTATTTGCTTGAAGCGTTTTTAAATTTACAAAATAGCGGCAAAGAGTTGGAAAAAGTTGTGGCATCAGAAGTTCAACAAGCAATGGCAGTATTTGGTAAATTGATGGGTGTTCAAGGTAAAAATTTGACTGAATTGTTATCAAATAAAGTAATGAATGGATTTGCTGCCAAGGATGCGACATTTGAATGGGATAGCTTTATTGCCAAAGATCCAAATTTTGTCGATCCTAATCTACAGCCACGCCAATTTGTACAATTGAAATATCCATATCAAGATTCATTATTATCGCACGAGATCAAATCTGGGTACTTGGAACGACGATCGAAATATTTGAAATCATATAGTCGAGCATGGTATGTTTTGACCCCAACATTTTTACATGAGTTCAAATCTAGTGACAGGAAACGAGATCCATACCCAGTAATGTCATTATCATTATCAGAATGTCAATTGGGGAATGATAAAAGTCAAAATCGAAAATCCACCTCTTCACCATCACATAAATTTATTTTGAATGCTTCTAATAACAAAAATTCTACCACTGCTAGGGGTCATAATTGGGTGTTTAGAGCAGAATCAGAAGAAAAGATGCAAGAGTGGTACGCGGCATTGCAGGAATTGACAAGCATGGAAAGTCCAATAGCGCGGGCCAACAGTGTACGTGCACAAGCTGCTAACAAAAATAATAATAATAACAATGACGCATTGGTAGCAAATTTGGATAACTATGGTACTACCCAATCGGCAGCAACATCTAGTTTAAATGCACAACGGACTTCGACAGGGGCCGAAAATGAAAATGAAAATGGCAGTGGCGTCGTCGTTGCTGCCGCTGCCGGCGCCGGAGACAGCAGCAGCAACCTTGATCATTTGGACCAAAAATCCCAACCGTCGGTGGATACAGCCACAAATCCTGATACGAATACAAACACAAACACAAATACCCACGCTGTTTTTGCTAATTCACAACCACAAGTTCAAAAACAACAACAAGTTGAACAAGAACAACTACAACAATCACAAGCTCCACAAGAACAGCTGCAATCACAGGCTCCACAACAGCAAAAACAAGTTCAAGAACCAGAATTTGCACAACAAGAACAACAACAACAACAGCAACAGATTCCACAACAACGGCAAATTTCCAACGAATACAACAACAATTATATAATGGCAGGTAATTTTTCTAGTCCAGTCCCAAGCGATACCTCTGGTGTTACTTCCAATGGTGAACCATATCAAAATGACTACGATCCAGAAGAAGAAGCTATTCAAGAAGTTGAAGAAGGAGCAGACAATGGTAAAAATCGAGGCCGATTCCCAAGCCAGGTTAACTTGAATAGTAACCCAGTTAATGCTGATAAAGTTGGTGATGATAATTCTTCATTGTCGCGTGAAGCACAAGGATTTATCGTGCCAGGCGGTAGAAGAATTATTAACGATGAGACTACTAGTGTATTGAGTTATGATTTGGAACATCCAAATAACAGCACATATCATAAGGGAGAGGAATTGAAACCTGTTGATGCCGATTTACCAGTCGATGTCGAACGACGGTTGAGTCACACTAATCACAAGTTTGAATCTACCGACTCTTATTCTGGTCCCGGCCCAGCTCGAAAAAGCACTTTGGATGAACCAATTGAAGAAGCTATTAGAGAACGACGAAATAGTGTCAAATCAGTCAATCGAAAACCATCTCGACGTGCCACTGGTAGTTATGGTACTGATGAGTTGAAACCATTGACTAGTAATCAAAAGGGGGATGAAGATGCATTGTTTTTTGCAGGTGGGTTGCCACAAACCACTGGTGGTAAAGAATAATTTTTTTAAAATAAAAATAAAAATTATTACAATTATTACAAAATTAAATTGTTATTTTTTGTACTGTTAGTTTATATAGTTTAAAAAAAAAAAAAAAAAATTTCCTAATCATAAAATTTTTTAATTAATCGATGCTCTCTCTTCATTTTTTCAATCTTTTTCAATACATTGACTCGAATATTCCATTGGTGAGCAAACACAGCATCACTAAACCGTTGCGAAGATTTCCAACATTTGTGTCGTAAAGCTGTCAAGTCATTAGAATCAATACAATCTTCACCATTACCTAATACATGCCACAATTGATCGCTCAAACTCTTTTCACCATCTTTTTTAACATAATCTGGATCTTCATCACTATTAAACAATAACCCCTCACCATCGGTTAAAATGTCCAATTTTGGACCACCAGAATTATGACAGATTGGAATCAACCCAGCAGACATGTATTCAACTACCACCATACCGAAATGTTCATTCCACATGGCATTGATACCTACTGAGGCTTGTTTCATTACTTCTTGTATGGCGTGCCATGGAGCATCAGTAACAAACGTCACGTAATCATCACCCAATTCCAATTCACGAGCCAACAATCTTAATGAATATACTGATTGACTATCGTTATCATTTCGAATAGATCCAATTAAAATCAAATGTGGTTTTTCCACAGCTTCTGGATTCAATTCCCGATCTTTCTTTACAAACTCAGCAAATTCTCGTAATACCAATTCGTGTCGCTTTTCAGGTCTGTATTGTGCTAAATAAATTACAGTCCGTCTCCGTGGTTCCTCTTGTTCACTTGGGTCTTTAAAATCTTGAGTGGCACATGGTGGATAGATTGTAGTAATCAAATCAGGTCGTAATGCAAATCTTTTCCATGCATCAGTTAAATGTTCTTGAGTCCATGAACTATTGGTAACGGGGACAGTACAATATTTAGCCATCAACCCATAACATAGATAAAACAACCGCCAATAGATCCCCTTTGGTGTAAAAATACTAGTCTTTTTCAACATTTCTTTTTGCATCACTGGGTAATGAACATAGGCCATACATGGAATATTAAGCAACCATTCAATCAATGGGTATGCAAAAGGATACCCGGCGGTGTCAACGAATACATCAGGAACCAAAGTTGCAATGGCTTGGTATGCCAAAATAACACTACCCAAAGCTTGACGAACTAATGTGAATCTCTTCCAATTATCTGCTTGGACTAATGAACCGTAATTCAAAAAGATAAAAACCACTCGATCTTTGTCAAAAGTAATGCCAAATCGAGCTCTAACTCGATCCAACACCAGAGGACCACTATCAAGCATCCCATCTGATTTAGCCATATACACCACACAAACATTATTTGGATCATTCTCCAAGGTTTGTTTGACACCAGCCCATAAGACCCGTTCTCCACCACCGCCAGCATCTGCAAATGGATGGAAAAATCCAAACAAAATTTTCCTCCCCAGTTCTTTCCCTTCACTAGTATATTTTGGATTAAACGCTCCTTTTGGTAGACCCTTTTCAATCTTTAGCGGAAGGTTGCTGCTATACTTTGATGGTGTAGTTCCTCGGGCAAGAATCAATTGTCGTCGAATGGTATGTGTTTCTTCACCAAAACTTGGTAATGCTGCTCCCAAATCTGATGCTTCTTGCAAATATCCTTTCCAATCTTTTAGAGGCGTTCGTAGGTAAACTTGGAATCTCATGTTGATGTAACACCACAGTATGTACAAGATCCCGGACCCCAGAACACTAGCGATAAACAGGGATGGCAGCGCCAATGCCCATGGCCATCCTAAAAATGAATCAAACATGTTCGTTTATTTTAAAAAAAAATATTATTTTTTCGGTCGACGTCCAGAATTATGTTTTTTTTTTAAAAGTGGAAAAATTTGTAAAAATAATTATAGAAAGCCTGAAAACAAAAAAAAAAAAAAAAAAAAAACCCTGTATTTTTACAGGTGGTGAAAAGAAAAAAAAAAAAAAAAAAATTTATAATAATAAGCAGCCGATGTGCGTCGTTCTTATAATTACTTGGAATAATAGTCTCCCACCAGCTTATTTCCTACAAAAAATATTGTGCACTGCGGCTGAAAATAAAAAATAACTTAGGTACATATAGGTATACATACTACTACTACTCCTCTAATAATTTATGAACTCTTATCATCTTCCAACATGATTTGAATCAATTCTTGCAACGGACCAAATTCTTTTTGATCCACTAGATCGAATTCATTACTAAACAACACAAAATGTTTCAAACTGGTGTTTAAATGTGGTTGTAATCCTAGCTCTGTGGTTTGATCAAAATGATGGCAATATATATGTGCATAAATTCGAAATAATCTTTTCATAATAGTTTTAAAAATTGGCAATGCGTTTTTACCAAATGGTACACCAGTTTTGGTTGGGAAATATTGTTCGTTATCAAAGTTTTTTTGAACCCATTCCATCAAATTTTCAATATATTCTGGTGCACTTAGTTTAGTAGGTCGTTTGAATCTGGAATTATTAGCATCTTGCCATAAATATTCATATTCTTCAGTAGCGGTCATTCTTGGACATGAATTTGGAGAACAGAATTCAGTTATTGTACCGTATAACATGTTGATTTGGTTGAAGAAATCAGTGACATGGACTGCAATCCATTCATTGGTATCTTCCCCTTCTGGTAGCTGAACTGCCTTTTTCAACGATCCCGCGCCTAATGTTGCTTGAGCATATTGTCGTAGTATATGTTGTTGGCCAAATGCTTGTGGCTTTGGTTTGAATGTGCGTGTAGTTCGTGCGTTGAATGATGGGAAAAAAGACATTTTTTATAGTTTCAAGCAGAACTTGGAGTGACGCGTTTTGTTATAGTTGGTAATGTATGAAGTGAAATAAAAAATAAAATAAAAAGAAGGTGATAATAAATATTTGCTAGTGTTTTTTGGTTTGAAATGCGATCGAGAATCCTGTATAAACAAAATAAACCTTGCCAATAATTTATACACACAATTAATTTTGTTTTGAGGTGTTGGAATTCAAAAATTGGGTTGATGCATTCATGATCACTGGTACTATAAGAAATAAAAACAAAACAAAAAAGGAACGTAACACCCTGGAATCGAAACGGGTTTTTTTTTTTTTTTTTTTTTTTTTTTTTTTTTTTTTTTTTTTTTTTTTTTTTTTTTTTTTTTTTTTTTTTTCATTTATTGTTTGGTTAATTATTTTGATAATTGCGCCATTCATACACCCAAGCACGACTACTACTACTAAGACGAATTCTACACTTAACAAGATCCAATTTATTTTTACCAAAAGAGGTTCGCTTTATCTTTTTTTTTTTAATAGATATCAGATATTTTTAAAAGCTTCCAACTATTAATAAATATGACAGTTGAACAATCTTTCACTCGTAAAGCAAAAGACACTTTCAGTGGATTCGTTGGTGGTGCAGTTCAAGTTCTAGTTGGTCAACCATTTGACCTTGTTAAAGTTAGAGTTCAAACTGGCCAGTATCGATCACCATTGGCAGCATTTACGGGGACTCTAAAAAACGAAGGTCCTAAAGCATTCTATAAAGGAACCGCTGCTCCATTAATTGGAGTTGGTGCTTGTGTATCTGTTCAATTCTATGCATTCCATGAAGCAAGGCGACAAATATTATTAAAAAATCAATCAAATTATTTGACATATCCACAATTTTATTTGGCAGGTGCAGCGGCAGGTATTACCAACAGTATAATTGCCAGTCCAGTGGAGCAACTTCGTATTATTTTACAAACACAAAAAACCAACCAATACAAAGGACCAATTGATGTATCCAAAAAAATTATATCAAAATATGGATTATCAGGACTTTATCGAGGGTTTGGGATTACGGTCTTGAGAGAAGCACAAGCATATGGTGTTTGGTTTTTGTCATTTGAATATTTAATGGATCAAGCTATAAAATATACACCAACTCAATCGCGTAATGAGATTCCTGCTTATCAGCTAATGATTTTTGGGGCTTTGGCAGGGGAAGCATTGTGGTTATCTTCATATCCTTTGGATGTTATTAAATCTCAAATCCAATCAGGTTCGTTTGAATCATCACGCTCTAAAAATGGATCATATTTATCGGCCATCCGATCGATTTTTGCGACTTATGGCTTTGCAGGGTTCTGGAGAGGTATTGTACCAACTTTGTTGAGAGCCATGCCAGCTTCTGCTAGTACTTTTGCTTCAGTGGAGTTGACTTTACGATTATTGGGTTAACTTATATGATTACACTGGTTGATGGTTAAAAAAAAAAAAAAAAAAAGAAGCAGGTGATAATTAACCACAAGTAGGTTCTAGAGCTCAAGTTCTTAAGCATATATATGAGATAGTGGGAAAAATCTTTTATTACGTACAGTAATAATGAAACAAGTTTGACCGCGAAATATGCATCAAAAGTACGTCATACGACAGTTAGGTAATAAACTTTGTTTATAAGCTGCAGTACGCATTTGTATACAATACTAATAATTAATTAATATATTAATTAATAAGGTATATGAGATCCTTCCAGCTTTTAAAATTTTTTTTTTTCCAGCTGTATACCTTATCAAAGCCAAGCCTTTGCCCTTAGTAGAGGGGGTGGTGTGGCCATCAACACGAGTTAGTCTGCCAGTACGACAATAGCATCATGTTACGTACACTATTCTACTATTCTTATGGATTCATATCATTGGTACTGTTATTTTGACACCATCTTGTGCCCTGAACCCAATCAAATATGCCACACATCTGGGATCTACAACATTCTATTGGATCAAAACAATTATGATTCTTTATAAATTTAGTTATCCCATCACGATCGATCGCCCTAAATGATATGGAAAACTATGATTTAGCTTTTAGTAGTTTTTTTTTTTTTTTTTCATAAACTACATTTATTTTGGCATTTTACGGCATTAGACGCATTAATAGCCCCATGAATTTGTTATTAAAAACAAAGCAAAAACAGTAGATGACTATATATTTCTGTATCGAAAACCCTGGATTATTTAAATCTAGTTAATAACGTATTACTGATCAGATAAAACATAGACAATAACCTAATATTTTGATATGACCCGTTCTTTTTAAATAGGTTGAAACTATTATTCTGGTTTACAAATAAATCACCCAACATAAGTCGCAATGATCCCAATTTGGTCTTGGTGTTTTAAGTGTAACAGCATACTACCAAAAACAATTAATACGGGAATTCCAAAGGATTATTGGTATTTATAATGAATCATCGATACAACTCTCTCTATTTCATTACCAAAACACTAATTTTTTTTAAATTTTTTTTTTTAAACACCAGCGTAAGTGTTATAAAGTTTCTTGCGTCCGCTGGAACAAAAGAAACGAGACAATTTTTTTTTTTTTTTTTAGGCCGACTTCTTCGGGCGCTTCAGTGCTTACAATTACAATCAGTTTAACGAACGGCGGATTATTATAGAGTCTTACCTTAAACTTAACATTCTTAAGCGCACAACTTTTTTCCTTCTTTTATAAAAACACCAACTTTTTTTTTTTTTTTTTTTTTTTTTTGCCTTCCTTCTCCCTCTTTTCCTTTTTTTTTTTTTATTTTATTTTAATTTAATTTAATATATAACTACAAAATAACAATAAATCATGGATCCTTCCGAACATAACGATAAATTAGAAGGACTTGATGAAGTTGATCGTGCATTACTTCAAAGAAAACTATCTAACCGAGATCCTACTACGCATTCTATCAATACAACTATTAATAATGGTACATTTCAAAGACGCCCTCCAAGTGATACGCCACTAATGTCGTATGCTTCAAGTCCTAAAGATTACTCTCAACTATCTCAAATGTTTAGCAATAACAACTATACCAACCATTCATCGGGTAAATCAACACCACGAAGCTTATCAAGTACCAGTATTCCGGCATTATCATTACCACAAAAGAGAGCAACTACTTTAGACGTTCCAGGATTAACTCGATCAAAGGTTTCTCCGGATGGGAAAATTGCAGCAAGAGATATCGAATCAAAACTAGTCATTGTAATGGTTGGGCTGCCAGCAAGAGGTAAATCGTATGTTACCAAAAAATTGTGTCGATATTTGAATTGGCAACAACACGGAGCTAAAATCTTTAATGTTGGTAACACTAGAAGAAATGCAAATCAAAGTGTTGGGCCAGCATCAGCTCCTTTACCAGATACTGTTAGTGAAGAAGAACAAAAGATTCATGAGCAAGCTTTGGAGGATGAAAAAAATGGAGCTCCATTAGAAAATGATACAAGTCATGGAGCAGATTTTTTCAGTCCAGATAACCCAAAGACTTCACAATTAAGAGAACAATGGGCTATGGATACTTTGGATCAATTATTGGATTATATTTTATTGGAAAATGGATCAGTAGGGATTTTGGATGCAACAAATACCACAATTGCCAGAAGGAAAAAAGTATTGGCCAAAATTAAAGAACGTACTGACGGGAGGCTAAAGGTATTATTTTTGGAATCAGTATGTACAAAGAGTGAAATTATTGATGACAATATTCGATTGAAATTATCAGGTCCTGATTATAAACATATGGATCGAGAAGCAGCAATTGCTGATTTTGTAGGAAGATTAAGAAATTATGAAAAGGCATATGAAACAATTGGAGAAGAAGAAGAAGATAATGATGAAGATTTTCAATATATCAAAATGATTGATGTAGGGAGAAAAGTTGTTTGTTATAATATTCAAGGATTCTTGGCAGGGCAGGCTGTGTTTTTTTTATTAAATTTTAATTTGGCAGAACGACAAATTTGGATCACTAGACACGGGGAAAGTGAAGACAATGCCACTGGTAAGATTGGTGGAGATGCACCATTAACAAAGAGGGGAGAAAAGTTTGCTAGTGCATTGGCAAGATTTATGGATTATCAAAAGTCAGAATTTCGAAGAAAACAATTGGAGAATCATTCTGAACATGCTCGAATTTTACAAAAACAAGGAAGTGAACCAACTACTCCATTTAATGAAGAAGAAGAATCACAATTTTGTTGCTGGACATCAATGTTGCAACGAGCTGTTCAAACTGCCAAGGACTTTGATGATGAATTGTTTGATATCAAAGAAATGAGAATGTTGAATGAATTGGGAGCCGGGATGTGTGATGGTATGACATATTCAGAGATTAACGAAAAGTTTCCTCAAGAATATGCAGCCCGAATTGGAGACAAGATTCGATATCGATATCCTGGTATTGGTGGGGAATCTTATTTGGATGTGATTAATAGATTGCGGCCGGTTATTGTTGAAATGGAACGAATGCAAGATAATGCAATTATTATTGGCCATCGAGTGGTTTGTAGAGTGTTGTTGGCGTATTTTATGAATTTGGGACGCGATGCAATTGGAGATTTGGATGTTCCTTTGCATACATTGTATGTGTTAGAACCAAAACCATATGGGGTTGATTGGGCAGTTTATGAATATAATGAAGAAACTGATTGGTTTTGTAGAGTACCAAAGGAGACTATTCAGGAACAGATTGAAAGTTTACAAACACAACATCCGCGAGATCGATCCAACTCCAAGCCGCCAAAAGTTGGTACAGGTACTGCATTAGGTGCTGCTAAAGATCGTCATTATTCGGTTGTTCCAACACAGCCAGATCAGATTAAGGAGGATTTGGTAAAGTTGAATATTGCAAATAACAATGTGTTTGGAAATGGATCAGAAGGAAAGCCATCAAAGAGGTAAAATACATAAAAAAAAAAATAAAAAAAAAAAAAAAAAAAAAAAAAAAAAAAAAAAAAAAAAAAAAAAAAAAAAAAAAAAAAAAAATTTATTATTGTTCCTAGCTTTTGTATATTTATTTATTTATTAAATTTTTTAAAAATATTAAAACCTTTGGAGCCGCAATGCTGCTACTATTGTAATCACGTGCAAGTCAAATTGGTAGTTTATTTTTTATTTTATTTCTCGGAGATATCCACTGCATTGCATTCAAAACCATTAAATTCGATGGAGGGGTTCAAACGTCAAAATATCGGAAGAACTTATACGTGTTATGATTATCGTGATTAATTGATGATGTCGTCACAACTTGTCATACTTTTAAACAAGTATGGATGTAGCCATTTCAAACTAAATGATACATATGTTGGTTCATCCAGGCTTTTTTTTTTTTTTTTTTTTTTCTGGTAAATGTTTTGTTTGCAACCATGATGATGATGGTAAGTGGTTTTTGTTGGTTCTATTAGTCCGGGGATCATCAGGTATAAATGCAATCGATTTCCTTGCAAATTAGGGATCAACTTTTATCGGCGGCGATATTCCTGTTTTAAAAAACTTTGTGCCGCCGGTATTATAATAATATGGTCGTATTGATACCACATCTGATACTTGTAAACAGTTTGGCCAATGCATCAAAAAAAAAAAAAAATAAATAAATAAATAAAAAGTGAAACTTTTTGATGCATGTTACTTCCGCCACATAACTCTTTTTTGGTTTTTTTTTGACTTTATTGATAAGTCTGAATAGTTGATCAGGTATTGTGATACACTAATAATATTTCGCAAATTGGTTGGCAATAGCGTACATGAAGGTGCCCAAAAAAGCATTAATACGTATTTCAATTAATATACTAGGTAGGTATTGGTTATTATGATTTTGTTTAATGCAGTATCTAGAACCCAGATACGCTTAGAATCGAACTTTTCTGGTATTATTCAATCGACCGCTTAGTTAACGGTGCATTCTTACGACATTAGGGTATACGCTGGTATCTGTTGGTTATAAGATTTGATGTTATATGCAAGATGGGAGCTAATACCGTTGGTACAGTGAATTTGAAAATAACAATAGAAGAATAAAAAAGGTAAAACTTTATTCTGGCTGGCCCTGATAAAATATGAAACGAATTGAAAAAAAAAAAAAGAATAATTTAGAGAAGGTTATGTTATATCATATTGAACTTTCTATTATTGACATTCTTGATCATTTTCAGATTCTTGGTTTTGCGGAGAAGAAAAACAATCTTTACGATTTTGGTCAAAACCAAATGTTTCAATATACTGGGTTTCTACCTTATTCATAACATTATACTACACAAAATAGCGCCACTTCCTCCTAATGGCCATGATACTATTAGTAGAACCTTCCTGAGTGGTACCTGTTCCGAATATATCGGTAAACAAATGCCAAGGCTTCTGAAAGAATTTAAAAAAAAAAACCAAAAAAAAAACTGCTCAAGATCATGATAATTTCTTATCGCAGTTTATACACTGGTAAGTCAATTCTCCTTAATTTTGCTAATAATGACGAAATAGTTTTAAACTTGGGTCATATCATGTTAGAATAAGATATAGGTGGTGATTATTTACATCATTATCAATTGATATATACTCAGAGTTTATAGCTGGCTCCTCTCCCCGATATACTTAAACCTATATTAATACTAAGATTTTATATATTTCAACCTTAGTAATGTATATTTGAATCCATTTTCGCCTTATTATTTTCTTAGTAATTGATTTTGCCCGTGATTTCTGGTGGTTGTGGAAGTTAATCTACTCTTGTGCACTTGATAATGTCCTGCTTTAAGCTGCGTACAGACTTTTAACTTTATTCTTTATAATATATTTCAAAAAAGCAATTAGATGTTTCTTTTCATAATTAATTAAGTGAAATGTTGGTATGCAGATGCATATATCAATTGTGAAAATTTGCAACCGAAAAAACCTTTCTTTTTTTGGAGATTTCAATTTCGCATTTTACTTCATACTTTAGCTTTGAGTCCGAAAAACGATTATAATAGTCCCAGGTACCTTATCCATTACTCAGTTATCATTGTATCTATAATACGCACCCAAAAATCTAAATGTACAATCCTTTTGATAAATAAATTCTAACGCAAAGCGTTTTTGTTTTTTTTTTATTTATTTTAAAACCTCAATTTTTTTTTCCCGATTTTTTTTAACACTAAAAAGAACGATCTTTTTGGGCAGCTTCAAAACAGAACAGCGCCTCCACTTCTTAGCATCAAAGGATCAAAGGGTCTTAATATACCCTCGCTTGACCTTAAATCTGCTGCTTCCTTTATAATTATTCTTCAATATTATAATAAATAAGGTGTGGTACAATTAAAAGTCAATTAGGGCCAATTTTAGTTAATTGATCAATTTATCAAGTATATTGGTTTGGTTGCACAAACTTAGCATTAAGCACCACACGGTATATTACTTACTGGATAACCATTTATATTATAACTATCCAAAACTCTTTTTGTGGGAAAAGCTCTCAACCTTATCTATCTAGCATCTATAAAATCTCAAGCTGATACCAACTACTGGTGTATTACGATCTGGGAGCCATCATGATGCAGTTGGGGTTTTAGATATATAATTAAGAACCTAAGTACTATAATTTTAGATTGAAATTAAGTAAATTAAGGTTTATCTCACTCTATAAAAAAAGAAAAAAAAAAAAAAGAAGGGCAACTCACGAAACCATCCTCGCATCCAATCATGCCCCATCCTCAATTACTACCACGCAAAAGTCCCTGTAGGAGGTTCATGTTCATATAATTTTACTGCCATTCATCTTTGCAGCCAAGAAGTTTTTGTTTAAATACCAAATTCAATGTTCTTAAGAATTCTTTTTGATGCAGCTGTTGTCTTTGTTGTTTTTTGCTTCTCCACAAAAATATCTTTGCTCTTTTTTGTGTGTTGATCGCATGTCAAGAGCAGAAGGAATTTAAGGCAGCATAATACGTACAAAGATTATGCATACATTATCTCTTTGGGATCAGCACTGTTAATGCAGTGGTGCACGCACATTATGCTGACAGGAAATTCTTTAATTCTATATGCGATGCGTACACTGTGGTCGGTATCAAAGCCTCCACTATAAACATTGGACATATATATATATAATTTACAGTCATATATTTTTATTTTATTTTTAATCAATTCCACTTATTGCACATCACGCTTTGAGTCCTTTTTATGTTTATTTTTTTATTTTTAGTTCTATTCAAATGAAGTTTAAAATAAAGGTAAGTTTTTTACTTCCACATGAAAAAATAAAAAAATAAAAATTCTTTTTCCTAGACATGCTGTGTTTTTTACAACTTATTGACTATTCTGTAACCAAATCTTTCGCGTCTTTCCTTTTTCTTTTTAAAACGCAACCACAAGTTTAAGACTAATAAAATCCTATGTCTACAACTTTTGTTATACATTAATTATACGGTTACGGCTTTGATCTACTTTAAACGTCTTTATCCAGTCACACAAGAGTTTTAAGAACTAGTTACTTAAAAAAAGGGTTAAATGTTTTTTTTTGGATGCAAAACAAAACAAAAAACCTTCTTTTTTATATATATATTCCTGAGTATAAATAAATAACCAAAATACACAATTTTTCTGTCCAGGAAATGTTTTTTTGAATCTTTTTTGACCTTTTTTTTTTTTTTCCATTAGAGTATTATTCTATATAAACCCAAAGTGTAGTCTTTCATTAATTTCAGCACTACCACCAATATTAGAAAACCATGAAAACTACACTACTTACCAACGTTGCTGTTGCTGTGATTACACTTATAGGCACCGATGCATTCTCACTAGAAAATAAACCTCAAGATGGCGTTGTACAATTAGATATGCGACACTTCCGAAAAGGAGCATCCCATAAAGGATTTCGGCTCGGCAAACGAACATTAGACGATGTATACGGTAGTTATTCAATTGTTTTCAAACTAGGCACCCCACCTCAAGAGATGCAAGCATTATTAGACACTGGTTCAAGCGATTTGTGGGTTAATACACCAAAGACTGGTCAGACACCCTCATACAATTCATCAAAATCTTCAACATATAAATTTAACAGCAGCGATTTTGATATCCAATATGGCAGCGGTGCCGCACGGGGTGATTGGGTTCGTGATAGTATTGAAATTGCTGGTGCCACTATTAAAGACCAAAATTTTGGTGCCGTTGAGGACCCGACTGCAGGAAGTTCTATTATGGGTATTGGTAGAATTGAAAATGAATCTAGTAAACAATCTTATGTTAATATTCCACAGAATTTAAAAGATCATGGACATATCAAGCACAATGCTTATTCGATCTTTTTGGATAATTTGGAAGCTTCTACTGGGAGGGTTTTGTTTGGCGGGGTTGATGAATCCAAATATGAAGGTAATTTGTCAACCATTCCATTTGTTGATAAGTCTGCTTTTTATATTGAAATGAGTGGGTTGGAAGTTGGCGGTCAATCAGTAATTACTAGTCCATTTCCAGCATTATTGGATTCTGGGACAACTTTTACTTATTTACCATTGGAAGTTAGCAAAAAAATTGCTGAACAATTCAATGCTGTATATGATGACATGACTGGGTTATATTTTGTTAAAGAAAAAACCACTTCTCAGCCAGATTTTGTGTTTGAATTCAGTGGTGCCAAAATTAAAGTTCCTGCCAAAGAAATGGCGGTTGAATCTAGTCAAATTATTGACGGTAAAGCTCCAATGCCGTATGTTTTGGGCGTTGTTCCAAGTTATGATCCTCCATATATTTTGGGTGATACATTTTTGAGATCTAGTTTTGCTGTTTATGATTTGGAAAACAGGCAATTGTCATTGGCACAAGCTAGTTATAGTGCCAAAAGCAGTATCAAAGTCATTGAAGGTTCCGTTCCTGGTGCTCAAGCTGCCCCATTGGCATAAATAAAGAAAAAAAATTAATAATAACTTTTTTTTTCTCCAACTTCGTAACATTAAAAAAAAAAAAAAAAAGGAGGTCGACAATAACATTCCGAATTATTTATTGGTACGACATCTCTTTAAAGTTTAAATTAGCAAACTGGGAGGAGAGCGAAATTTTTTTATTTTTTTTTCTGGTGCTCAATCGTTTATTTATTCATTCGTTTTTTATATAATATTTTTTTTTTTGTCTTCTGTTGACAGTAAAAATCTTTTTGTTGTAATTGTGGTGATACATATATCGATATATTTTTTACCAATTTAATTTAAGCGTTGTGTTGATGAGCCGCATTGAAGATCTATCGCAACTGATGCGCTGATCAGTTACGCTTATCGAGGTTGTTATAAGCCTATTGCCAAGTAGAGTGAGCCGTAAATCTGGATTGGGCGTTGGTCCTCGATCGAGTTTTTGACCCGCCAATCTAAAAAAACAAATAAAATACGCCGGTTGTTTACCGCATAGGAAACTACCGGAAAAACAGAAAATATTTTAATTTACTTTCAGAGTTAAGAAAAAAACAAAAAAAAAAAACCCATCATCATAGCTTATGGATGCTTAACCATTACACTTATTATCTTGGATGTTAGTAAGCGTAAGTATCCAATTGCCGACTCCTTATTAAGAAAAAGAAAAATTCTAATTTTTAGGGTAAAAATATTGAAATAACGCCACGACGTGGTTTTACCAACTCTGATTTTAAAACTTTATATACTAGACTAATATATTTTTAAAATTTAAAGAACCAAAAGGAGAATGGAATTAATAGAATAGATTGGAGGAATGTGGGAAATAAAATTACGTAACCAACTATATTTTAAACTTAGCTTTTCAAAAGTTAAATGTGTTTAAAAAGAAAGAAAAAAAAACAACAACCAAGGGTAGACATTGCAGATGATACGCCACTTCGGTGAACCAGTGGATACCAAGTTTAATCATCATGGATCGTATGGATCATAGACAGTTCGTGTGGGTTTGGACGCGCTTGTTACGTGCACCATGGGAACTGGCCCAGTGTGGGTACATGTATAAAAATGTTTATCGTATTAGCCTCGAAAGTGGAACTTATAGAGTTGACAACACGAGGCAAACGAGAAAAAGAGAAAGCGGCTTTTTTCTTCTTCTATACTGGGGATAGTATCAGATATAGCTGATCGGTTCAACGTTGCAACGTCTAGGTTCAATTTTACGTACGTCCCTTATTTTAATACTTTATATTATACTAGTTTGGCAGTGATAACAAATCAAAAAAGTTTAGATTATTTCTATGTAACCAGGTGTTAGGTAGTCGCACAAAAGGAACATTTAAAAATTTAACGGAAAAAAAAAAAAAAAGATATGGACACACTAAATTATTTAGTAACCGCTGTATATATACAGAATGTATCAAAAAAGTTTTTTTTTTTTTGTTGATAAAGGCGTACTTAAATGTTGACCTTTAGTGCAAAAAAATATTATTTCGATACCAGACATACTAGTGTAACAGCATATATCTGATGTAGGATCCTAACAGATATATACTCGACAACAATTGCTTACAGTACATTCGAGATCTCCAGCACACCCGTATAAGATACTGCGATAGGTATAGACAACGCTATGGCGTAACTAGAAAATTTAAACTACTAATAGCCGCCTGATTTCAAGCCTCAAATCAATACTGTATCCTATAGAGGAAAAGAAGCGGTGGAAAATGCTCAACAAATAACTAGCCCTGCATCTTATTTTTAGTTGCATAAGATTTTGAGCTGCGTTCTGTAACTTTAGCGCACAGTAGTATACTACTATTTTCAGTAATGGTTAGAGTAAGAACCGCTTGAAAGAAAGAGAGAGCGCTGGAAAAACCCCCTTCCATCCGATATGAGTACAGGATAAAAGATCAGACATGTATGTAGCTTAAGGTATTATTATTATTAATTAAGCTCACTAAAAAACTTTTTTTTGAGAGGTGGCGAAAAAAGATTCGTCGATCGGACTTGGTGATTATATATGCTTACTGTTTACGTGTAAGAAGCCTAAGGAGGGGCCAAAGAGGCACAGCCGCACTCGGACCCGATTTGAAAAAATTTGAAATTTTTCATTCAGCTATCGCTAATTTTTTTTTTTTTTTTTTTTTTTTTTCAACCCCCAATGGGATGGCTGGTAAATTCACTAGAAATAGATAAGGTTGGAAAGGACAACTAATACCAAAACTTTTATCAGAAGATAGATATTTATCTATAGAAACAATATGGGGTAATCAAAGTAAAAATAAAAAACACTCAAAAACTTATCAGTAAAGCCTATTCGGGAGTAGATAACGTTTTCTAGTAATCTTGGAACAGTTTTACAAGTAGCATAAAGCTGAAATCTTTTTGGGAAATCATCGTTTTTCTCAACTGAAAAATAAAAGAAAAACTAATTAATTCCCTATACATCTAGCTTAAAAAAGCCCCAATTTATTTGATTGTAACAATAATACAACAAGTTTGTGTTCTCTATATCAGATCAACGGTTTTTTTTTTTTTTTCCTTGACAATTGTTGAGTCCCAACACACGCGATGAGTGCGCCCGCCGCATTACAACTAAAAGCTTTTTGTAGTACAACAAGAAAAAAGTAATTAGCAATTTTATTCCATTAAACAGGGAAAATTTTTTTTTTTAAACAAAATTTTTTTTTCAAACCCAACGAATTTTTTAACTCTTTAGTAAAAAGGAAAAAAAAAAAAAAAAATCTATATATGTGTTAGTAGTGCTTAAATAATTTTTCAACCAAAAGGTACCTGGCAGACAACTCAGGCATAAATTGTACATTTAAGCCCAGCAGGTTATATGCCGATCCAGTTGCAAGCTTTGTAATATAACACACACATAAAAAAAAAAAAAAGGGACGTTTCAATAGGCTATAAACCTCTAATAAGCCATACTAAACGATCTGAATAATTTTCAAGATTTTAAACTTTTTATTTTTTAATTATTTTTTTCTATTCTTCACTCCCTCTTTCTTCATTTTTCATTACATCCTATTCGCAACGAAAAGTCCTTTCGAATTTAAAAAAAAAAAATTCCATTCGAAATCAATTAACAACACAGACAAGCGACGGGAAGGGACTTTTTTTTTAATAATAATTTTCAATCAATTTTCTAACTATCGGTTTTTATTTAATATTCTAACTTATCAACTCTTTTTTTATTTTTACCAACTTTTTGGGTAAGTTTTAAATATAGTTATTTCAACAAAAATCACTAACATAAATCAGATAATATCCAAAGGTAATCTTTTTGAACTGAAAAAAAAAAAAAAACAACAACAACAACAACAACAACAGCAAACTGTATAGACAGATTATAGAATCAGTAAGTATCCCAAAAAAAGGAAAAAGAAAGCTAACATTTTGATAGTGTACGGAACAGCTACTGGTGTATCAACACCTCATTCAGCCGCCTCATTACGTCCATTGGTTCTTTCACATGGAGACATTGAACACACTTTGTTAGTTCCAACTGCATTATATCTAAATTGTACTCAACTTCGTGATCAATTCAATGCTACCTTGCCAACTGCCACAGAAGAGAAAGCTGGCGATAATGAACCAACCACCCCAACCGAATTATTAGCCGCATTTTTGGGGTTTGTTGCCTACTTGGTAGAAGATGAACCAGGTCCATATGATGAAGTTTTATCTTTAGTATTAACAGAATTCGAAACTCGATATTTACGTGGTAATGACGTGCATGCAGTTGCCACAGCACTAGAATCTGGTGACACTCCAACTACAAATGAAAAAATCAAAAACGTTGTTCGATCATATTATGCTGCTCGATTATCTGCCAACCGGCCAATTAAACCGTATGAATCTGCATTATTACGAGCTGTTAGCGACGAACAAGCCGAATTACATGCTATTTTTGGTGGTCAAGGTAATACCGAAGATTATTTTGATGAATTACGAGAAATTTATGATTTATATAATGGTACTATTAGCGACTTTATCGAATTGGTCGCCGAAAAATTATTAACTTTGAGTCGAGAACAACCTACTGCTAGCAAAATTTTCACCAAAGGATTGGATATTTTGAAATGGTTGAAAAAACCAGAAACTACTCCTGATAATGATTATTTGATTTATGCCCCAGTCTCTGTACCAGTTATTGGTGTTATTCAATTGGCACACTATGCTGTCACTGCGCGGATTTTGGGTAAAACTCCTGGTGAATTGAGAAAATATTTTGCTGGTGCCACTGGCCATTCTCAAGGGTTGGTCACTGCAGTTACTATTGCCAGTTCTGATTCTTGGACTTCATTCTTTGAAAACTCTGTTAAGGCCATGACTGTATTCTTTTATATCGGCTTACGATGCCAACAACAATACCCATTCACTTCTCTAAGTCCAACTGTTTTGGAAGATTCTGTTGCTGAAGGTGAAGGTAAGCCAAGCCCAATGTTGGCAATCAAAGATTTACCACAAGAAGATGTCCAAACCTTTGTGGATGCTACTAACAAACATTTACCAAAAGAAAAACATATTGTCATTTCTTTGATTAACGGCGCTAGAAATATGGTCTTGACTGGCCCGCCACAATCTTTATACGGGTTGAATTTGACTTTACGAAAAGCAAAAGCAGCAACTGGGTTGAATCAGGGCCGAGTTCCTCATTCTCAACGAAAACTGAAGTTCTCTTCAAGATTTTTACCAATTACTTCTCCATTCCATTCTCCATTATTGGAACAAGCCACTGCTGTTATTATCAATGATTTACAACAAGCTAACGTTGAATTTGAAGCCAAGGATTTGTCTATCCCTGTTTATGATACATTTGATGGCTCTGATTTTAGAGCCTTCAAAGAACAAAGTGTTATTTCTCGAGTTATTGAATTGATTACCCAATTGCCAGTTAATTGGGAATCGGCTACTAAATTTGGTGGCACTCATGTTGTTGATTTTGGTCCAGGTGGTATGTCTGGATTGGGATTGTTGACTCATCGAAATAAGGATGGTACAGGTGCTCGAATCATCTTGGCTGGCGTTTTGGACGGGGCTTCTTCTCAAGAAGAATTTGGTTATAAACAAGAATTGTTTGATCGTGAAGAAGGTACTGTTAAATTCGCTCCAGATTGGGTTAAAGAATTTAGTCCAAAATTAGTCAAAACTTCAAGTGGTCATACATTTGTTGATACCAAATTTAGTCGACTGTTGGGGAGACCACCTCTAATGGTTCCGGGTATGACCCCAACTACCACTTGGCCAGAAGTTGTCAGTGCTACTTTAAACTCTGGGTATCATGTTGAATTAGGTGGTGGTGGTTTTTTCATGCCATCAATGTTGACCAATGCTTTAGATCAGATTGAAAAAGCCGTCAAACCAGGTGTTGGTATCAGTTTGAACGTGTTGTACGTTAATCCAGCTATGTTACAATGGTGTATCCCATTAATTGAACGATTAAGAAATGATGGGTTCCCAATCGAGGGGTTGACTATTGGTGCTGGTGTGCCAAGTGTTGAAGTTGCGAATGAATATATTCGAAACTTGGGCTTGAAACATATTTCCTTCAAACCAGGTACTGTTGATTCCATTGGCACTGCCATTGCAATCGCCAAAGAAAATCCAACTTTCCCTGTTGTTATCCAATGGACCGGTGGTCGAGGTGGTGGTCATCACTCTTTTGAAGATTTCCACGCACCATTGTTGCAAATGTATTCCAAAATGCGACGCCAATCTAATATTATCATCGTTGCCGGTTCTGGTTTCGGTGCTGCTGAAGATACCTATCCATATTTAACTGGTGAATGGTCAACTAAATACTCATACCCACCAATGCCTTTGGATGGTTTCTTGGTTGGGTCCCGTGTTATGGTTAGTAAAGAAGCTTTTACTTCCCCAGCTGCCAAACAAGCTATTGTTGATGCTAAAGGTATTGATGATAAAGATTGGGAAAAAACTTATCAAAAAGCCACTGGTGGTATTATCACTGTTAGTTCCGAAATGGGTGAACCTATTCATAAATTGGCCACTAGAGGTGTCTTGTTCTGGCATGAATTGGATCGAGATGTTTTTGCGTTGCCAAGAAACAAACGTGTTGAGGTTTTGAACGCTAAACGAGATTATATTATCAAACGACTGAATGATGACTTCCAAAAAGTTTGGTTTGGTAAAAATTCTAATGGTAACGTTGTTGATTTGGAAGATATGACTTATATTGAAGTTGTTCAAAGATGTATTGAACTATTGTTTGTTAAGAAAGAATCCCGATGGATTGATATTACTTTGAGAAATTTCACTGGTGACTTTATTAGACGGTTGGAAGAGCGGTTCACTAGTGGTAGTGAGAAATTATCAGTCATGCAATCCTTCAATGAATTGAATGAACCATTTGGCGCTTTGGACCGGTTGAAAGAAGCATATCCAGAATCTTGTAGTCAAATTATTAATGCTCAAGATAAGGATTACTTTTTGTTATTGTGTCGAAGAGTTACTCAAAAACCAGTTCCATTTATCCCAGCTTTGGATGAAAACTTTGAATTTTATTTCAAAAAAGATTCCTTGTGGCAATCTGAAGATTTGGCTGCTGTAGTTGATGAAGATGTTGGTCGAACCTGTATTTTGCATGGTCCAGTCGCTGCTAAATATAGTACCGAAAAAGACGTTCCAATCAAAACCATTTTGGATGGTATTCATGATGGCCACGTCGCCAATTTGTTAAAAGATGTCTACAAAGGTGAAGAATCACTGGTTCCAGTTGTTGAAGTGTTTGGTGGCAATCCTCCAAAGAATGAAGATTTTACTGGTAGCAAGAAATACGCTGCAGTTACTATTACTCCTGGTGATGACAGTGTAACTTATAAGATTGATAATTCAGGTGCAAACGTTGGACCAACCCCATCATTGGAAGATTGGTTGGATCTATTGGCTGGTGATAAATATACTTGGAGATATGCATTGTTGAATACTAATATTATTGTTCAAGGTACCAAACATCGACCAAACTCTATACGATCTATTTTGGCCCCAGTTCGTGGGTTGAAGGTTGAAATTGCCAATTTAAGCAACCCAGATGATACTAAGATTTCGGTCTTTGAACCAGTTAATGGTAAATTAACAAAGGTTGTTGAAATTTTCAAGAAGAACTCTGTCATTAATGTTTCAATGATTGAAGAACGAACGTGTGATAAACAACCAGTTGCTTTACGATTGCTATACAACTATTTACCACAAGTTGGCTTTGCACCAATTCAAGAAGTTATGGAAGACCGAAATGATCGAATTAAAGATTTCTATTGGAAAGCGTGGTTTGGTAATGGTACCGCAATGGATAATGATATTGATATCACTAAACCATGGGATGGTGAAGCCATTACCGTTGAAGCCAAGAGTATTGCCGACTTTGTTCATTCTGTTGGTAACAATGGTGAATCATATGTCGAGCGACCAAACAAGACTACATATGCACCAATGGACTTTGCCATTGTCACTGGGTGGAAAGCTATTATCAAGGCCATTTTCCCTAAATTAATTGATGGCGATATTTTACGATTGGTTCATATGTCTAATGGTTTCAAAATGTTCCCAGGTGCAGAACCATTAAAGAAGGATGATGTTGTTTCAACCACTGCACGATTGAAGGCTGTTACTAACCAAGTTTCGGGTAAGATGGTTGAAGTTTCTGGTATTTTGAGTCGAGACGGTGAACCAATTATGGAAGTTACTTCACAATTCTTGTATCGAGGTTCATATGATGATTATGAAAATACTTTCCAACGAAAGGAAGAAACCCCACGACAAGTTCTGTTGAGCACTCCAAAGGATGTTGCAATTTTGTGTTCCAAAGAATGGTTCCAATTGGATGATTCATCAATTGATTTATTGGGCCAAACTTTGACATTTAGAACTGAAACTTTTGTTCGATTTAAGAGTAAAGATGTTTTTAGTGTCGTTGAAACTACTGGTTCTGTGCTGTTGGAATTACCAACCAAAGAAATTGTACAAATTGCTACTGTTAATTACGAAGCTGGTGAATCGTATGGTAATCCAGTTATTGACTATTTGGAACGACATGGTAATACTATTGAACAACCAGTTCACTTTGAAAACAGTATCCCATTAAATGCTGGTACTGTTTTAGCATCAAGAGCACCATCTTCCAATGAAGGTTATGCTAATGTTTCTGGAGATTATAATCCAATTCATGTTTCTCGAGTATTTGCCACTTACAGTAATTTGGCAGGTACTATTACCCATGGTATGTACTCCAGTGCTGCCGTACGATCATTGGTTGAAACTTGGGCAGCTGAAAACAATATTTCTCGTGTTCGAGCTTTCAACTGTTCATTTGTTGGTATGGTTTTGCCAAATGATGATATTGAAACCAAATTGGAACATATTGGCATGATTAATGGTCGAAAGATTATCAAGGTTGAATCTTTCAAACGAGAAACTCAAGAAGCAGTTTTGGTTGGTGAAGCAGAAGTTGAACAACCAGTTTCATCATATGTTTTCACTGGTCAAGGTTCTCAAGAACAAGGCATGGGCATGGACCTGTATGAGTCTAGTGAAGTTGCCCGGTCAGTGTGGGATCGAGCCGATCGACATTTCTTGAACAATTATGGATTCAGCATTATTGATATTGTCAAGAACAATCCAAAAGAATTGACTGTTCATTTCGGTGGTCCACGGGGTAAGGCTATTCGAGAAAATTATATCTCCATGATGTTTGAATCTATTGTTGAAGATGGTTCAATTAAGAGTGAAAAGATTTTCAAGAGCATTGATGAAACTACCGACTTTTATACCTTCAAAGCCCCGACTGGGTTATTGAGTGCCACTCAATTCACCCAGCCTGCATTGACTCTGATGGAAAAAGCATCGTTTGAAGATATGAAGAGTAAAGGATTGATTGCTGCTGATTCTACATTTGCTGGTCACTCGTTGGGTGAATATAGTGCCTTGACCAGTTTGGGGGATGTTATGCCAATTGAATCTTTGGTTGATGTTGTTTTCTATCGAGGTATGACCATGCAAGTTGCTGTCCCACGAGATGCTGCTGGTAGATCCAATTATGGTATGGTTGCTATCAATCCATCTCGAGTTTCTGCTACCTTTAATGATGCCGCTTTGCGATTCGTGGTTGACCATGCTGCGGCTCAAACTAAATGGTTGCTGGAAATTGTCAACTATAATGTTGAAAATCAACAATATGTTGCAGCAGGGGATTTGCGAGCTTTGGACACTTTGACCAATGTATTGAATGTACTAAAGGTTCAAAAGATTAACATTGATAAACTGTTGGAAAGTTTACCATTGGAACAAGTTAAGGACCACTTGAATGAAATTGTTGATGAAGTTTCAAAGAGATCATTGGCCAAACCACAACCAATTGATTTGGAACGAGGTTATGCAGTTATCCCATTGAAGGGTATTAGTGTTCCATTCCATTCTAGTTATTTAAGATCTGGTGTCAAACCATTCCAAAGATTTTTGGTCAAGAAGGTTCCAAAATCTGCGGTCAAACCTGCCAGTTTGATTGGCAAATATATTCCAAATTTGACTGCCAAACCATTCCAAATTACCAAGGAATACTTTGAAGAAGTATATCAATTGACTGGTAGTGAAAAGATCAAGAGTATTTTGGATAACTGGGAAAAGTATGATTCTTAGATTATTTTTTTCTATAATTTTTACTACTTTTTTTTTTATTGTAATTATGTATTAATGTGTTGTTATTTTTTTGTTTACTATTTTTTTCTTTGTAATTGTTAAATTATTGAATGCATTGTAGATTTCTTTTGGTGGTTCAGGAAAGAAACTTGTTGCCCATTCTTCAGCTTCTATGATTTTGATGGTGCTAACTATGTTAGTGTATTCCGGCTTTTCTATAATTTTGAGTGAGTATTGAGTGATATCGTTGCCAATAAACGTGGTATTATCCGGTAACTCCTCCAAAAATGAATCAATAAGCTCTAGCGGCGCATGTGGCATATAAACCAACGTGTTTTTATCAATGCTATATTCCTCCTCCACTTTAATCTCCAATTTTTCAAACAATTCTAAATCACTTGCAGTGAAAACTGGATCCCAACAGCTAATTTGTTTATTCTCAATACCCAATTTTTCCGACATTAATAATAGTAATGCAAGTTGGTAGATTGCAGAGTACTCACAAAGCCAGTCTGTTGGCGCTCCCAGCGCCAAACAGCGTATTTTGGTGAAAATTTTAATATCTAATTGATCTATACTCTCCAACAAACTTTTGTAAAAATCTGTGGTTTGGAGAAATGTTTTTTTGGATTGTAAAGAGGATAAGTGATCATCTGTAGTTTTGGGGAGGACTTTATACTTGTTTTGACGTTTTTGTTTGCGTTTGCTAATTACTGGAGTGAAATCATCCTTATCCATTTTTTTTTTTTTTTTCAAAAATTTCCAAACTTTTGTCTCCAGTTTTTTTTTTTAAAAATTTTTTTTTTTTTGTGGTGATGATGATAATCGGTGGTGGGTGGGTGCGCGCACTTATAATATTTGGCGGTTAAATAAGGCATTTTTATAATGTATAAAAGTTAAACAAGCGAAACGATGCAAAGATCTAGATAAACTGCGGCGGTTCGTAACAAAACGATTCGACCGTTTGTTTTATTAAATTTGTAACATTTTTTTATAATGCATTCAAGTAAGAAGGTATGAGGTAGGGAGGGGCGGGGGAGGGAGCTGCTTTAGATATATATGTGTTTATCAAAAATTAAGCCTCATCTAGTTGAACAAAAAAAATTTTAAACATCCCAATCCAGATTGTTTACAAAATTGTAAACAAACAAAACCCAACCTTCGTCTTTTTTTTTTTTTTTTGGTTGGTTTTTAGGTTTCCCACTATCTATAATATTATCAATCAATTCACGCGTATTTCATCACCACGTAATTATTTCTTTCAATAATAATAATAATAATAGCATGGCACGAGCTACGACGTCGACAGCAAGAACTGTTAAAACAGGAACCGGCAAAGTAGCCAAGAAACGAGTATCCACAGTCACTGGCAAAACACCGGCAGCTTCACGAAAGAGTATTGCAAATTCTCTTCATCATGACGACCCAACTCCGACGCGGAAACCTATGCGGTATAGACCAGGCACGGTGGCATTAAGAGAGATTCGAAAATTCCAAAAGTCGACGGACTTGTTGATTCAAAAGTTACCCTTTGCGCGATTGGTTCGTGAAGTTTGCAACGATTACAGAGGCAAAAATGATCCACTGAGGTGGCAGAGCGTGGCGATTCTAGCATTACAAGAGGCGGCAGAGGCATTTCTGGTACATTTGTTTGAAGATACTAATTTATGTGCTATTCATGCTAAACGGGTGACAATTATGGATAAAGATATTCAGCTGGCGAGGAGAATTAGAGGTCCAATTGGAGGATTGGCATAAATTTCTGGATCAAAGCACGCAATGTTTTATTTTGTGATATCTGTACTTTAGTATTTTTTTTATTTATTTATTATTTTTATGTAGTTTATTAATTTATCGGAACAATTTTTTTTTTTTTTT